>CM021104.1:183293845-183358396 GCA_007115665.2 Sequoiadendron giganteum | reverse complement strand
TCTCCCTCTCCCTCTCCCTCTCTCCCTCTCCCTCTGGTCTATGTGTGTACAAATCTGATATCTGATTTGTGAACTTTTATTGTGTAGAGGTGAAATCTTACCGTTGCAAAACATGTTCTACAAATCAGATATCGGATTTGTGGGCCATAGAAAAACCCCATGTGGGTCATTTTTGTGCATTCCAACGGACCCTGCATTCTGTTTGCAACACTTTGTAGGCAACAAATGCGCGGTTTCAGACAGGAAGAGACAAAGATACACTTTTTGGAGCATCTTGTACTCAAATTTGTCATACATAATGATTTTTTAGCATCTTTTATTTGGTATAATGGGGAGCAGCAGTCGTCAGAAGCAAAAATGTTAGATTAATTGGGTATTTACTTTATTAATTAAACAATATTTGTTTAATTACGTAAAGTTCCCTTTTACCTCTTTTCACTTAAGCTAACATTAGGTGCATAATAATTAATTATTATTTTGCAAGCCTAGGGTTTTCCTTTTTAGGGTTTTCATCTATATGTAGTTGAAAACTATCTTTTGTATCATTAATTCATTTTAAATTTTGTGTGATTTCATGGCTCCACATTCTTGAGCATTTCCTTTGTTGTTTCTCTTTGTTTCTCCTTGTAATAGGTTATTTGCTTGCAAAGATCTTTTGGGCTTCTGTGGTGTTGTATCTTCTCAACTCCAACATGGTATTAGAGCTTCAGATTTGTAGTTGCTTGTTCTTGTTTTGAGAAATTTGCATTGGAAGTAAATCTAGGGCTCTAAGGTTTCTTCTTATGGATTCAGCATACTCTGAATTTTAGGTTCATTTTGGGCTCAAATGGACAGTGCCATTGGATTCGTAGCACCCAAAAACCCCTAAAACGATTTTCAAATCATTGATTTTGGCCACAGTTAACTAGGGTTGCAAAAAAAAAATTTAGAGTTTGGCCGTATGGCCCCCTCAAAAAAAAAAGGCAAAAAAATAATAAAAAATTAGAAAACAAAGGTTTTTTATTTTTTAGTTTGTGTGGCCAGTGCAAATTATTTTCGCCGCCTGACAGCCACCACCATGCCACCACACCGCCTGTAGCCATCGGCTCCACCGTGCTCAGCTTGCCCAACTCCACTGAGCTCACTGAGCTCCCCAACTCTGCCACCCACTCAGCCTTTGCCCTACTCCACACACCACTCACCGCTACCAACCCTGCGCCACCCGCTCCACCGAGCTCACTGCTCTGTTTTTCGAATGGAAATAGGCGTTGGAAAGCTGGTTTCGGCACCGATCTGATGGTGTAGGAATTTTTTCCAGATTTTATCAATCTGGATATTATTTTTCCAGTCAAAGTGAGGCCTTCTTTCTTCACTCCCGGTGGCATATCTCTTGCGTCCAAACTCCATTTTGCGGAAATGAATAGGCATTGGAAAGGTATTACAATGCTCTTTCCAGATTTGCAGTCTATTTTACTAGAATATTTACCAGGTATTTTTTATTCAGATTTGTGTGTTTCTACACTTTGCTCAATTACTTGGTCATCTTGGCTCCTACATGGGGTTTGTTTGCGTTGGATGGGTTATCTTGATATGTTTTATCATTGTTGATATCATTAGTCTCTGAATTTTTTCATTTGAAGAGTTATCATGGGTTTCTCTACTCACCCTTCAGTTGTTCTTCTGGAACGGGGTAATTATGAGTCATGGGAAAAGGGTATACTTACACATTGTAGGTGGCTTAATATTTTTCCTTATTCGTATGATCTCATACCTGAACCAACAACTATAGAGGACAGATTAGCATGGGATATTATTAGAAATCACATTGCAAGAGTTATATTGTCTAGTGTTGATCATGACACTGTGCTGGTTATATCAGACATTGATTGTCCTCACCCACTTTGGACACGTCTTTGGGAGATCTATGGAGACCCTATTCTATCTCCATTATCAAAGGATCTTGCTTTAGATTGTCTCATACCCATTGCTTGGCGAGAGAATACACCATTTGATCATGATACTTTAGAGGAGCTTGAGTATTTAGACACCCTTACTTATTCTAATGGATTAGAGGTTTGTCTTCTAGTTCCTACTCTTCAGACTGAGACTTCATCAGCATCTCTTGTTGTTCTTGATTCAGTGCAGCAGGGAATCATACATCTTCCAGAAATAGCTACTTTGGACTCTTATGTTGCAGACATATCTTTCTTGTTTGTGGAGTCCTATATTGCAGATTTGGAGGATTATTTTGAGAACATTCATCTCCTCTACCTTGACAATCAGGTTACCACTGTTCGCCCACCATTATCTATGCATTCAGAGGTTGCATTTTAGTATTCTCCACATCAGTTTGGATTTGGCATTACTTTTTTCCATTCAGACAGTGAGACTCTTCAGCATCCTATCATGGCACACATCTTGAGACAGATTGGTTCATCATTCTTCACAGGGTTTCTTCGATACAGGTCCATGGATCTGTTTCTTCCTAAGGGGAGGAATATCATTTTCCTCTTCAGGATCTCTTTTTGGATTCTACATCAGGCATCTACCATTGTGACAGGAGTTTCTTCATTGTGGGGGGGGCTTCTTCTCTCTTTCTATCTCTCCTATGGAGATCATTGTACATGTACTTATATGATAGAAGTTGTCTATGGGGGGTATCATGTTATCCACCTCCTATCCTTCTTTCATTAGTGCATTGCATTCCTTCCTTGCATTCTATTTTGGGGAGGAGTTTTGTTCCCACTGGGTTTTCTCCTTTACCCCATTTCATTTAGTTTGCATTGATTTTGTACATGGGTACCTGATCTGGCCTTGTTGCCGGGACCCATTGCTTTTGCTTTTAGTAGCTTCTTCTAGGTTTTAGCTTCTCCCTATGTCTATCTTAAGGGGGGGTGTTAGAGTAATTGGGTATTTACTTTATTAATTAAACAATATTTGTTTAATTACGTAAAGTAAAGTTCCCTTTTACCTCTTTTCACTTAAGCTAACATTAGGTGCATAATAATTAATTACTTTATTAATTATTATTGTGCAAGCCTAGGGTTTTCCTTTTTAGGGTTTTCATCTATATGTAGTTGAAAACTATCTTTTGTATCATTAATTCATTTTACATTTTGTGTGAATTCATGGCTCCACATTCTTGAGCATTTCCTTTGTTGCTTCTCTTTGTTTCTCCTTGTAATAGGTTATTTGCTTGCAAAGATCGTTTGGGCTTCTGTGGTGTTGTATCTTCTCAACTCCAACAAAAAACGTAAGAGAAAGCTGACAAAAGAACAAATTGAAGGATATACACAAAGAGATAGAGAAGGTCATAGGAAGAAAAGACAAGGTATGTTAAATATTGGTGAACTTGAGCCCTATGGTCTTTCAAGTGAAGAGGAAATTGAATATGTTCAAGGTGAAAATGTAGAACATGATATTGAAATTGGGAATGAAAATGTTCAAATTGATATTGAAAATTTTCAAGGTGAAAATGTTGGAATTAAAGATGTTGAACATGGTATTGAAATTGGGAATGAAAATATTGAAATTGATAATGAAAATGTTGGAATTGAAGATGTTGAACATGATATTGAAGATTCTTCAAAGATGCATTCATTTTGAAGCTCAGATGCAAGCACGTGGGCCATTTGGACATGACAGTTGGCTTGTTTTTGTCAAAGTTGTATTCAGTGTGAGTGGGATCAATGCGAGTCAAGTAAGTGGGTGGATACATGGGTTCCACAGTATCTAACTCCTTTATCTCAAACTATATACATGACAAATTACACAATTGAAAGTTCACTTGATTATGACTCGCTTTCAGATCTACTACATCCAGGACATGTTTTTGTAGTTGTTGCACCACAGGGGAATGAAGAGAGATCAAAATATTGGTTGGCTTGATGTGTGTGGGTAAAGCACAAGCTAACACAATCGATGGAAGATGATGATGGGTTCGTGTATCCTATAGGTTAAGTTGTGGTTGCAGGAACTTGGTTGTGAACATACATGATTAGAAAGAATGGCATACCTACATTTGAAGACTACGAGAAACACAAAACCATTCTCATGTATTCACACCTTTTTATAGCAACAAATGTTAAGTTGTTGAAGCATCATGCCAAACCAAAGACAAAAAAACTATGGACACTTAGTAATGCTAATCATGAAGCAATATTGGATACTCTTAAGCAAAGAGATGACCCTTCAGGCACACTTGATTAGCATATTCAAGAATGGAAAGTACAATGCTTAAGCCTCTTTTTTGTTGTGACAATATAGATATATCATTTGACAAATTTTGCGATATTCTTGGCACGATTGATCATGGACCTACTGCAACAATAGCCAACTCTGATCCTTTCAAAGAGGTATACGACATATTACAATAATATAGATTGGTTATTCAAAGCATCTTTTATAGTTTGCATTACCAATTTATCATCATTCAGGTTGTTTAGATTAAGGGTGATCCCACAATAGTGGTTTACAATTTTGGGGCAAACTAGACACTGCAATTATTATTTTTAACTAAATCTTCACTTTCGGGCTCTTGTAGCGGCTAAACCATGAGGAATTTGAAAATGATGCAAACTAGAGTCTCATCACATTTTGTCTGTAGATTCTAAAAATATTTTTTTGAAAATTTTTGGAATCAGATTGCACTTTTTTTTCCATCTCCCACGAAAACTAGTTTTTTCATAAATTAGCATTTTTAAAAAGTGATGCTCACCGTATACAACATAACTTTTTTTGTATGAAGCATAAAATTCTAATTTTTTCAAATTTAGATTTGTAACTATGATATCTAGCACTTGCATTTAGTCTCATAATTTTTTATTGAATATTTTTTCCTTAATCAAGTTTCAAAGTCAAACCAATCGCAATTCAGACATATGAGGAGTGTATACAACATAACTTTTTTTGTATGAATCGAAATTCAATTTTTTTTTTTAATGGATCAAGGACATCAATACCTAGCCTCAGCGTATTTTTAAAATTTTTATTTTGATAATCTGTTATTTTTCCACATGTGCAGACCAGAGATTTTGATTTTCAGTGAAAAACCTATGTTTAATAAAACTAAAAAATAAAATACATAATAAAAGAAAATCATATTAAAAATATATTCAACGGATAGCTCATTCTGAGGACTATCATTATCTAGCTGGGTTTCTAAAGTTTTCTACATTTTCAAATTCAAATTGAGCTTCGAACGATAATTTTTTACCAAAAAAAACTATTTTTTGAGAAGCTAGGGTAAAACTATGTTCGGTCGAACCTCTTAAAGGGGTTCGGCAGAGGTTCGGCCGAACATCCCTTAAGGGGTTCTAAGGGGTTCGGCTGAGCCTACTTTAAGGGGTTCGGTCGAACCTAGACAATTAAAAATAGTGAAAAAAATTCAAGGGGTCCGGGAAAATGATGGGTTTTTTTAAATCCCTATTAAGGGGGTTCGAGCGAACCCTAGTTCGCTCGAACCCCTTTATTTTAATATTTCCGCTCACATGAAAAAGGGGTTCGAACGAACAATTTGGTTTGGCCGAACCCCTTCACTTTGTGTAAAGGGAGAAAATGACTTTTCCCTTCCTCCACAAAAGTGTTCACCACTTATGTGGGTTCACCCTTAATATAGATTTCTTAGTCTAAGCATATTTTTTTTTGTTACAATATAGATTTATCATTTGAGAAATTTTGCGATATTCCTGGCACGATTGATCATGGACCTGCTATAACAATAGGCAACTCTGATCCTTTCAGAGAGGTATTTGACAAATTACAATAATATCGATTGGTTATTCTAAGCATATTTTTTATTGTATGTAGTTTAACTGCTACCTTGATGGTTTGTATAGGTGCTTGTCACTCCAAAATGCGAACATACTACTCTTGTGGAAGACTATGCCCTAAATTCCTCAAATAGGAAAATTTTGTAAAAATTGAATTTTGAAATGTGAAACAATGTAAAAAATTCATAGCTGTGTATAGGCATAATCTATATCCAGTGATGTTTTTTGAAATACAGTTCAAATGTCTGCCATTGTATAAAGGGTATGTTTAAAATGTAAAAAAAATTTTGTACCTAATTGAGCTACAACCAGATGTTTTCTTCCTGGTTCTTTCCTGCTGGTGTGCTCATTTGAACTAGGTTTTGTAATATCTCCTATTTATATATAACAAACTACAGTGGCTTGCCACTTTTTTGAAAAACAAAAAATTAAAAATTTCATTGTGAATTTCATTTCCCATGTAATTGATTCAAGTTGATTGGGTAAGATTTTTCTGATGCAAGAGCTAGGATTTGCAGAATCTTGATCCAACCTTAAATATTTTTGCCCCCGCATTTCATTTACATTAGCACTTTGGACTCTTAAGGGAAAACGCCGCTCCAATGTAGCTCGGAGCGATTTGGTGTATTTGGGTACAAAAGAGAACCATATATAGCGTAAACGTACCTATCCAGACATGTTGGAAAATTCTATTGGGTCGTACGAGTTTGAGAATGAAAGTTGCACCACTTTGCAACTTTAAACTACTTGCATCTGGCAACTTTTCCCTCAACTGAAAACAAATCACCACGGGAAAACGCCTTTGAAATATAAAAAACCAAGAGAGGTTATTGTAGATGGTCTCAACACAATCCCATATCCTCAGACAAAGAGTCTATAAGCATCATGGTTTTTGAGAAATAGTCCGTCAAATATTACTGCCTTTTAGCACTTTGGACTCCTAAGGGAAAACGTCGCTCCAATGCAACTCAGAGTGATCCGACGTATTTGGATGAAAAAAAGAACCATACCTAACATAAATGTACCCATCCGGATGTGTTGGACCAATCCATTGGTTCGTACGAGTTTGAGAATGAAATTTGCACCACTTTGCAACTTTACTCTACTTGTGTGTGACAACTTTTCCCTCAACTGAAAACTCATCACCATAGGAAAACACCTTCGAGATAGAAAAAACCAAGAGATGTTATTGTAGATAGTCTCAACATGATCCCATATCCTCAGATGAAGAGTCTATAAGAATCATGGTTTCCAAGAAATAGTCCGTCAAAGATTATTGTCTTTAAGTACTTTGGACTCTTAAGGGAAAACGTCACTCCAATGCAGCTCGAAGCGATTCGGCGTATTTGGGTGCAAAAGAGAACCATACCTAGTGTAAACGTACCCATCTGAACGTGTTGGAATAGTCTGTTGAGTCGTACGAGTTCGAGAATGAAATTTGCACCACTTTGCAACTTTACATTGCTTGCATTTGGCAAGTTTTCCCTCAACTAAACACTCATCACCACGAGAAAATACCTTCGAGATATAAAAAACCAAGAGAGGTTATTTAAGATGGTCTCAACACGATCCCATATCCTCAAATGAAGAGTCTATAAGCATCACGGTTTCTGAGAAATAGTTCGTCAAAGTCTGCTGCCTTTTAGCACTTTGGACTCTTAAGGGAAAACACCGCTCCAATGCAGCTCAAAGCGATTCGGTGTATTTGGGTGCAAAAGAGAACCATACCTAGCATAAACATACCCATCCAAGTATGTTGGAATATTTTGTTGGGTCATACAAGTTTGAGAATGAAAGTTGCACCACTTTACAACTTTACACTGCTTGCATTTGGCAACTTTTCCCTCAACTGAAAACTCATCACCATGGGAAAACGCCTTCAAGATAGAAAAAACCAAGAGAGGCTATTGTAGATGGTATCAACACAATCCCATATCCTCAGATGAAGTGTCTTTAAACATCACGGTTTCCGATAAATAGTCCATCAAAGTTTTCTGCCTTTTAACACTTTGGACTCTTAAGGGAAAACACCGCTCCAATGCAGCTTAGAGTGATTCAACGTATTTGGGTGCAAAAGAGAACCATCCCTAGCAAATTTACCCAGCCAAACATGTTGAAACACTTCATTGGGTTGTACAAGTTCGAGAATGAAAGTTGCACCACTTTGCAACTTTACACTACTTACATCTGGCAACTTTTCCCTCAACTAAAAACTCATCACCACGGGAAAATGCCTTCGAGTTAGAAAAAATTGAGAGAGGTTATTTTAGATGGTCTCAAAATGATCCCATATCCTTAGACAAAGATTCTATAAGCTTTACAATTTCTGATAAATAGTCCGTCAAAGTTTGCTGCCTTTTAGCACTTTGGACTCTTAAGGGAAAACGCTGCTCCAATGCAGGTCAGAGCGATTCGGCGTATTTGGGTGCAAAAGAGAACCATACCTAGCATAAATGTACCAATCCAAACATGTTGGAACAGTCCGTTGGATCGTACGAGTTTGAGAATGAAAGTTGCACCACTTTGCAACTTTACACCTTTGTAGAGATTTAGGGATGTCCTCTTCAGATCACTCTATTCTAAATAGATTTGCGGAGCTACCAATGTTAAATCCAAGTTTACTTACTTTGAGAAAATCCTATCCTAGTAAGCATGATAGAAGTCCCACTTCTTCTTGAATGCAGGAGCACCATCTGGCCATTTATCTCCATTCCTCTTGAAGCATCTTTTCTTTCCTCCTTCCCCTTCCTTCTTTGAGGATTGAGCGGAAAGAACATGAATATCTTCATGTGTAGGGCTTCGTCCAATACCTCTTTCAACAACCTTGACTCCTCTTGAATATAGTTAGCCCTCAACCGATCAAACTTGGGATGTTTCGATCTCACGTCGATTCCTTGAATGTAAGACTCCCAAGATGAAGGAAGACCATTAAGAGCCAACATGGTCAAATCTTTTTCATCAACAATATGACCATTTCTCTCGCTGTATTCAACTTAGAGATTAGATAATACAATTAAAAGCACTCAAAAAATGAAACACATAAGACAATAAACACAACAAGAAATTTGCTTACAACTCAGGCCGAGCTCATGGCTTAATTTGATACAATGAATAATAGCACCTCTCGTAGATGCAAAGATACAATCGAATATGCTTCTCCTTGAAATCGGCCTGTTGTTGCAAGATGAAGCGTTGATGCTCAAGTGCAAAATTTTGCTTGGATTGCAAATTATGCTGAATGAACTTGATTGAGGAAATGAACAAACATCACCTTGTATTTATACGAAATAAGGTGACTCTTCAAGGAGGTCAGCCTCTCTTGAAAATAATAAATTACAAAATAATATCAAGGAAGGTCGGCCTCATCCATTTAAATAAAATGAGTATAAATTAAATATCCATAGGTTATCATTTAATTTATTACAACTTATTGTGATCGCTATCATGTATGAAAAATGTGGTAGCATAGATAAGGCAGTGGACTATTTGAAAAAAATCTTCAAAGAAATGTGGTCTCATAGAATTCAATGACAAACAAATGCAATTGAAAACTGCTCATAGTTTTTAGTTATGCCTTGTGAAGTAATTGCATAACTGCTTAGGTTGACTTTGTAAGAACTATATTTTAATTGAAAAAATTTCATCTATGAACATCTAGTTGTTAGTTATGCAATGTGAATTAATGATTTGAGTTTGAAATATGTGTAATGCAATGTAATCAGCGATATAAATATAAACTACATAATATGACCATTCAATTTTAAGCTATTGTACATTGATATTTAACCATTGCTCAAGATAAAAATTTCAAAGAGTTTAATCATGCACATGAGGAACAAATTAAATTTTGATTGTCAACTTCTATATATCAAATTATCCAATAATCAAGTGTATGTCCATATACAAAAATGGCATCGACACCAACTCAAACAAAGTTTTACAAAATGTGGCATATGCCATCTCAATATGTATTCAAAATTTACATGCCAAAATGTCTATCTCATCCTAAACTATTGGTGGATCATCAAAATGGAGCCTCTTTGAAGCACTCGTTGGCTCTGAAGGTAGCTACACAAGAAAAATTCAAACCACAATTGAGATTAGTTATACTATATAATTTAAAATCGAATAATTAACATCAAAATCAATATACATTGAATTTTAATTGAACTCTAAAATTGAAATCTTGATTACCTGAAATATACGTCTCTTCAAAGGGTCAGGAGTCCTAGAATATACCAAATCAACTTTTGAAATTCCAATCTATATATGTGAACAAAAACATAAAATTGATCCAAGTTAGCATACGATTATTGGTAATAGGAACTTATTTACCAAACACAAAATAAAATAAGCACATACCTCTTTAGGTTGATCTTTTTCATTATCTCCTTTAGGTGTTTCGACACCTCCTCCTTGAGGTGTTCCAATAACTACTCCTTTAGGTGGTGTGTCCCTTGTCATCATATTTGTATAGCTCATAATTTCCTGTACATAAAATTGACAAGTACATATTAAACTACCAATCTATGTCAATGTATGTATAATCAATATAAGATCTTAAAAATCTTAATTCAATCCAATTTGAGTTCAATTACCTTCCCCTTATCTAGATTTGCACCTCCACAGTCTAGATGATGCTACACCTCACTCGCACTAGGTATTTCCTACAGGAGGAAAACAAGATAAACATATAAGTTATTATATAATTTCATTAATGACAATTCAAATAAAAAGGAATTATATAATATAAAATTTAAACAAGTGAGTGCAAAAATATATACTACATGTGTGTCCAAGCCAAATGAAATGGCCCTAAGGGTGCTATCAATCACTCGTGTGAGCTCCTCCTCAGACATCAACTGTTAAATAGACCATGTAAATAAATATTAGTACTTGATACTATCTCTTATTAATATTCATTTAAAAACAAATGAAAGTTATGAAATTACAACTTAAATCTTACTTGTGTCACTATTCCAGCATCTCCCTCTCTAGCAGGAGAGGACTTTGTAGGGTGTGCTCCACTCCCCTACGACTGATCTATAATGTTCACATCATGGAGGTCATAATCAGAAGTGTCCAAGGGATGCTCAGCGGGTTGTACAAGAGGACCCATGCATATCTGGCGACACATAGTGCAAGTATGTGGCACACAAATATGTGGACCTAAGGAGGATGATGCAGTAGCACTCGAGCCTTGGCCAACATCACCAAAATGTGGCTGAGCTACTGTAGAAGCATGTGAAACCAAATGACCACTCAAAGAGTGAATAGTCTGAATAGTCTGTGTGGATGCATCCTAGATAATCTCTGGATGATATATTGGAGGTGGTGGAGGAAGGGGAGGAAGGGGAACATTTGGGTGTGAGACTACTCTAATTGCCCCTGGTCTATCCTGGGGTATACCTCCACCGATGCCCTGGAAGGGTTTAATGTCAAAGTAATTGACATGATGCCCTAACACAAACTCAGCATATAATTTTTTAATAAAGTAAAATGGTATGTCAGAATTATTGTTCGGTGGTTTATCAAAAACTATACACCAATTATCCCAAAATTTAGCTACAATGTCCCTATGCATGCACCATTTTATGGAAAGTTTTTTTATTAACATTCACTGGCAAACTGGTGTGGGGCTTAATGAATAAAGAGGCTATTTGGGCTTTGGTTATTTGGAGATCTTTCACATCATTGTAAGACAATCCACATCAATAATATTCCCTTATGTCTCCTCGCCACGAATAAAAGCAATTATGTTGGGTGGAGAGGGTTTCTATATTTTTAATTATTTCCTTCAATGTGTTTGTCATATCTCTCAATCAAGGCATTGTCTGATAAATTTCACAAATGCCCCTCAATTGCCCCAATTTTTCACCAATTAAGTCTTCAATTGGTGGTTGCAGAGGTGGTGGAGCATTTGGAATTTGTGGATTTTCATTCGCAGTCATAATACCTGATTAAAGTTAAAAACTAATCAAACTAATTGAAATTACACAATATAAATGAAATTATTGTAAAAAACCCTAGCTTTTAATAAAAATCCAAAAAAAACCATACTTTTTCACAAAAAAAAATAACAAACTCTTATTTTTGATAAAAATATATCAACAACACTAATTTTTAATCAAGATCCATTTCAAAACATTAATTTTTAATAAAAAATCAATGTAAACTCTAGTTTTTTTAAAAAATCAATAGAAAACCCTATTTTTGAAACAAATTTAATAAAACCTACTTAAACTTAAGAGAACCTACTTGAAAAATTGATTACAATATTGAAAAAACCAAATACATACCTTTGAAATCGGACATATGATCAAAGCGGATATCAGATTTGGGTTTTTCCTTTTGTGCCCGCGTGCAAACTATGAGAAATGAAGTTGAAAGAGTGTTGTTTTTTTATATATTGTTTCTAGAAATCGGATATCCGATTTGGATCGGATATCCAATTTGTGGAAACTAGGTTTGGTTTTTGGTTCAGGTAAATGTACTGACACCCAAACCAAGAAAATTCAACTCGGCATTTTCGTGTTTTTGAGTCGATCCAAAACGTGATTTTTTCTCATTGCCACTTTTTGGCCCATCATGATCTTGCACATACCTGATGGTGAGAGAGGAGCGATAGAGATAAGTATAGAGGAATGGGGGGAGGGAGAGGTATAGCGAGGTAGCATGGGATGGAGAAAGGGAGAGAGGAAATATGAGAGACATGGAGAGGTAGGTAGAGAGATGTAAGGTTGAAGGAATAGAGGGAGAAGTAGGTAGAGCAAGTGTGGGGAGATAGGGAAAGTAGAGAGGGAAGGGGAGAGAGAATTATATAGAGGGGGGAAGTTGAGAAGGAGGGAGATGTAGGTGGAAAGAGAGGTGGGTGGGATGGATTAAGGGAAATGTAGGTAGAGAGGGAGAGCAAGAGTGGAGATAGAGAGAGCGAGAGAGAGAGAGAGAGAGGGAAAGAGGGAAGTGTAGGTAGAGAGGTAAGGGTGTGTGTGAGGGAGATAGGGAGTGGTAGGGTGGGAGGGATAGAAGGGCCCAAAATTATGGAGAGAGGGAGGGAGAGAGGGATATAAAGAGGTAGGGTAGGAGAGGTAGGTATAGATAGAGTTAGGGAGGAAGGTTAGTAATATATATCAAATAGATTTACTCACACATCAACAAGGATATGAATACTTTTTACCATTGCATAGGATTATGGTGAATCCCTTTCTTTTTTAGACTCTAAAGAACTTATGAGGGTGATTCTTGAGACCTTAATACATGAAAAAAATAGAATAAAAATTTCACTACCATACCTTGATAATAATCAATAACAATAATTTCTAAAGAGGGTGTATGAGGCTAGATATTGAAATAATTTATTCCCTCTTAATTAGAATGTAATAATTTTGTGTCACTCTCCATATTTAAATTATTATAATGTAATAATTTATCAAACTTACTAGTACATACACTTTATTCTCTAAAATTCAAGATACTAATTATGTGCAATGTAGAAGTGGATAAAGTCAAGATACTAGTCTTCCTTATTGAGTTAGTAATGCTCTTCCCACACTATCACTACCTATCTCCCTCATTCCCTCCCTCTCTCCCTCCCTCTCTCCCACACACACACACACAACCTCTCTCCACCTAGCCTTCCCTATCTCCCTAAATCTCTCTATACCTATCTCTCCTAAATTGTCTACCTTTTCAGATATGACTTTCATGTCTCCACCCAATTGATTCTCTTTTTTTGCACTAAGATCTGATTTTGACTTTTCCTTATCATCTGTTCCCAATTGTATTTGTTCCATAGAATTCTTAAGTTCAATAATTTTGTTCAACTTCACTTATGGAATCATCTCACTTTATTTTCTTGCACAAATTCATATGCAATACAAAACCTATTGACTTTATCCACTTTTGCATTTCCATTTTTCCCTTGCACATATATACCTAACTCTACATGTCTCCTAATTCCATATCTCACTCTAGTTTGCTAAGCCTCAGTTGCCTCCTAAATAGAGTTATAGTATGGGGAACTAGGGAAAATTCCTCTAGGTAATCATCTCCAAGGTTATATAATAATCAATAGATTATAAAGTCTCAAATAGGGAATTTATATTTATCTCTCCCTCCCTCCCTCTCTAATTTTCTCCTTCTCCCTCTCTCTCTCTCCTTCCCTTTCTACTTCTCTTTATATCACCTCTCTCTCTCTCCTCCACCCTCTCTCTCTCTCCTCCTTTCACCCACCTTCTCTCTCTACTTCTCTCTATCTAACCTATCACTCTATACCTCTTTCTCTCTCCCTCCCTCCTTCCCTCTCTCAATTTCTCCAACTTCCTCCTCACCTCTCTACTTATCTCTCTATCTCATATCTATCACCTCTCTCACTTATCTCTCTCTCCCCTTCCCTCTCTACTCACTTTCTTTCTATCTCACCTCTCTCTCCCTCCCTCTCTCCCTCACACACATTCAACCTCTCTAAGCCTAACCCTCACATTATCCCTCCCTCCCTCCTTTCCTCTCTCTCACTCTCTCTATGCATACCTCTCCCATCCCCTCTCTATATGTACCTGTATCCCTCTGACCTTAACACTACATATCTCTATCCTTCCTATATTTATCTCTCCATTAGGTTAAAACTTAAACCCTAAACCCTAAACCTAACATATATCATCATTATATCAATTCATTAGGTTAATTTTAGGCTAATATAAATTTATTAATCTAAGGGAGAGAGAGGGGGATGTAGGGAGATAGGATGTGTTAGTGTGGGAGGGAGAGAGGGAGGAAGAGAAAGAGGGAAGGAGTGAGATAGGGAGTTGTAGGGTGGGAGGGATAGAGGGAGAGAAAGAGGCAAGAAGAGAGATAGGGAGTGCTAGGGTGGGATGGAATTGAAGTAGAAATTGCAACATTTTTGCAATTGCAAAAGAAGTTTTCACATTTTAAATATCAAGTAGAGTTGAAGTAGAGTTCAAGGTTTAGGATTTAAGGTTTAACCTAATGGATTAATGCAAAAATTATGATGGATTAACCCAAAGAGAGACATGAAGATGGTGTTGAAAGGCCTTATAATGAAGAAATTTAACAAAGAGGAAGTAGTAGTTCATAATGAAATAAAATATATATAAATATTAGATAGATGGAGGATGATATGGTAAATGTAGTGGAACAACCTTCATATGATCGTATTTTAGATGTGGAATAAAAGGACATAGAATATTTGAATGTTTCCAAAGAAAATGGAGTATTGATAGAAGACATAAATATTTAACAAGAGTTACAATGCATATGAAGAGTCAGGAAGATGATAAATCCCAATAAATAAATTAGAGAGAGGTAAGTCATTGATCATGAAAATAATTTTGTTAAACAATGATATTATCGATAAAGAACTAGTATATATACCTTCCTCACCTGCCCTACCTCTCTTTATCTCCCTTCTTGCCTCTTTCATGTATTTACTTTAAGATTCATTCTCATTTTAAGAGAACTTTTCTCCTATAGAATTTGATTAATCATTACTAGAAGGTAGAGGAAAATTAAATTATAATTCTAAAGGAGTATACCTTTTAGGTAACTCCTATCATCTTATAGACCTTCTCACAATTGTCATGAATTTAATTTTTGCATTAATAATCCCCCATACCTTCATCCCTACATTTTTATTTTATACCATCCCTCATCCACATTTCCAGTCTATTCCATAATACTCACCTAATCATTGATTGAAGATATTCTTCCTACTCTTCAAAATTTGATGAACATGTGCACTATGTGTAATGGGAAAATGGAAATGTAGAAGTGGATAAAATAAAGAGGTTTTGGAGTGATGGATAATAAAAGATAGCCTGGAGTGGTAGGTTAGGAGGATAGAAGGACCAATATACAAAAATTAAATATTATATTAGGTTTTTTTGGTGGATGCAATCATCTTTAAAAACCTTCTAAATAAATAACAGGGGACAAAGGACATCATTAAAATGTAAGATGTCTAGAAATAACTAATAGGGGACAATGTGTTTTACAAAAGGGGAAATAACTAATAGGGGACAATTTTTTTTCCAATAGGGGAAATAACTAACAGGGGACAGTGTTTTTTCCAACAAGGTACAGTGTGTTTTCCAACATTTGAAAAAACTAACAGTGGATAGTGTGTTTTCCAATAGGGGAAATAACTCACAAGGGATAGTGTGTTTTCCAACAAGGGATGGTGTGCTTTCCAACATTGGAAAAAACTAACAGCGAACAGTGTGTTTTCCAATAGGGGAAATAACTAACAGGGGATGATGCTATAAGTGGATAAAGTCAAGAGGTTTTGTATTGAATATGAATTTGTGCAAGAAAATAAAGTTAGAGATGATGCTATAAGTGGGGTTGACCAAATGAACTCAAATATTCTTGAAATTAAGAATTCCCTTTGTCCCTCTTTCCCCTCTCTCTCTCTTTCCACCTATCACTCCCTTTATCATTCAATACCTCCTTCCCTCTCTCTCCCTCCCTCTATCCCTCGTACCCCATATCTCCCTCACTTTACCTACCCCTCTCTCTCCACCTCTCCTTGTCCTCCTCCCTCTCTCAAGGGATGGTGAGAGATTAGATATAGAGAGAAGTATAGATGTAGGGGGAGGTAGGTAGAGAGAGGTAAGGTTGAAGGAATAGAGGGAGAGGTAGGTAGAGAGAATTGATTAGAGAACTAAATTTTTAGTTAGATTATAGGATTGAGATGAAATATCTAGGAGATATAAGACACATCCTTGGTATATAAATACATAGAAATATGGATACTATAATAAGCTATATGTTTAAACTAGAGGAAGTATCTTGAGACTATTATATAGTGGTTCTACCCTATATCTATATCTCTTTCTACCAACATTTGAAATTTAGATAAATTTATGAGTTTATAAAACTAACCAAATTGACTACTTTAATCCATACAAAGACCTTATAGTTTTTTGGGTCCCTATGTCCCATAATACACCAACATATCTCCCCCTCCTACTAAGTCCATTTTGGGTGACCCTTTAGTCCCTCCCACTCTACCAATCCCTATCTCCCTCCTTCCCCCTCTCTCCCTCACACACACAACCTCACTCTACTTATCCATCCCTCTCTCTCTAACCCTCTCTATACCTACCTCACCTATCGTACCTCTCTCTATCTCCCTCCTTGCCTCTTTATTTGAAAACACTTGAAAAGAAGTAGAGAAAATTGAATGAGATAAACAACCATTGTAACTCTTGTGAAACCTTTAGGCCTTCTACCAATTCATTTTTTTTGGAAAAGTTTCATATGAGGAAATTGAAATGCAATTTTTACTCTAAGTAACAGTTTGGTAATTTTAAAAGTTCCTTTCATTACATTCGTAATATCTAAAATATGAAATGTGTTTATAAAGCATGTGGATGAGAGTTTGAAATATTCAAATTCCTTATAAAATCTATGATTTATTAAAGAATAAAGTGATAGAGCAACTAGAGTTTTTTTAAACAGTGATGGTATCAATAAAACACTAGTACAAAGGACAAGTCTCTTTAGAAATAGATACAAGACTAAATATAAGTGTTATAAATTCAAACAATGGTAGTAAATATATTTTAGCACCAAAAGAGATGGTTTATAAGTTAAAATTGAAAATGTTAGAATATCCAAGTTCATATAAAATTTCGCAATTGTAGAAATAACATAAGGTACTTGCTATGATTTTGGGATCCCCAAGGCTATGGGATCATAATAGAGGGAGGGAGAGAGAGAGAGAGAGAAGGGGAAGGATGGAGATATGAAGTGGTATGATGGGAGGGAGGGAAAGAGGGGAGGAGGGAGAGATAGATGGAATTATATTTTTTTGTAGGAGTAGCCTATAGCTAGGTACCAATGACAAGGGATTATGGAATGATTAGACGAGGTTGTACGATAGAGTGATGGATGGTGGATAGGAATATAAGAATGGGGAGATCAAAGGTTAATGGGTTGGGAGATATTTAATTATTGGGATTGAAAGATGCATGGATAATGAAAGGATTGTGATGGATGAAAAATGCTTAGATTAATAAATTTATATTAGCCTCAAATGAACCTAATGGATCAATACAATGATGAGAGATGTTAGGTTTAGGGTTTAAGGTTTAGCCTAATGGATTTATGCAATGATGATGATGGATTAATCCAAAGAGAGACAAAAATATGGTGTTGAAATACCTTATAATGAAGAAATTGAATGAAATATATAATTTATTGATTGAAGAGCTTCTTCACACTCTTGAGAAGTTGAGGAAGGTGTGTGCAGTATGTGCAATGGGAAAATGGCAATATAAAAGTGGATAAATTCAAGAGTTTTTGTACTACATATAAAATTGTGCAAGAAAAGATAGTGAGAGATGATTCTATAAGTGGAGTTGAACAAATGAACTCAAAGATTCTTGACAATAGCGGACACTGTGTTTCCAACATTGGAAAAGTAATAGGGGATAATGTGTTTTCCAACAAGGGATGGTGTGTTTTCGAATAGGGAACAAAAAAATGATACTGTGTGTTTTCCAACAGGGGACAGTGTGTTTTCCAATAGGGAACAAAAAAATGATAGTGTGTTTTCCAAAAGGGAAATAACTAATTGGAAATAACTAACAAGGGACAGTGTGTTTTCCAACATTATTTGTAGTGTTGGAAAACACACTGTCCCTTGCCAATTATTTCCACAAGGTTGGAAAACATAGTGGGTTTTGAGTTATTTCATTTTGTATGTTTAAAGCTAAGTCATGGAGAGTGAGGGGAGGATTTCAAAGTGGGAGACACATAAAACGAGCCAAATTGAGTTGAGGGGTGATTAACCAATTAGGTTTTTGTGTGTTTAGGGTTTTAAGACTATATATGGGTTGCAAGGTTTCATAACACCCAGTGTATTCTAACATGCAATTTTAAAAAATAGTATGGATGTAATTAAAACCTTTTGTTATTTAGACAATAGACGCCTTCAAAATTTATAACAACTGTTAGTTACATTAAGATTATATTTCAATTTATTCATATGGTTGAAAAATAAATGCACAAAATAATTACATGTCGAAAAACTCAATGTGGGTTGTCCATCATTTCATTTTGCATGTTCAAAGCTAAATGATGGAGAGCATGAGGATGAGTTGCATTTTGGGGATACATAAAACTAAGCAAATTGAGCTGAGGTGTGACTAAGCAATTGGGTTGTTATGTTTTTATGATTTTAAAACAGTATGTGGGTTGTAGGTTTCATAAAACCCAATATTTTCCAATTTTCAATTTCACACAAAATTATGAATGTAATAAAAACCTTTACTTAGTTACATAGTAATAATGTAATGAAAGCTACCTTCAAAATGTATCATAATTGTTAGTTAAAGTAAAAATTACATTTCAATTTCTTCATATGATTGAAAAATAAATGCACAAAATAATGGCAGGTTGGAAAACACAGTGGGTTGTAAATTATTTCATTGTGCTTGTTCAAAGCTCAAGGGTGGAGAGCTCATGGAGGAGTTGCAGGTGGGGGGTACATAATACTAACAAAATTGACCTTAGGAGTGACTAATCAATTGAGTTGTTGCATGTAGAGGGTTTTACAATAGTATTTAGGTTGCAGGTTTCATAATAACCAATGTTTTCCAACCTCCAATTTTAGAAAATAGTATTAATGTAATTAAAACCTTTTGTTATTTACATAACATGAGTGTAATGAAAGACACCTTCAAAATTTACCATTAATTTAGTTTAAACTTTTATAAGTTGTCCAACAGCTCCTTTAAATTTTGATGTATCAAAATGCTTTACATGATCATTATAAGTGAATTGAAAATTTTCTAATTGAGCCTTGACGTTCTTGATATCATCCTTGAACTTTTGAACTACCAAAAATTCTTGTGAATACTCTTTTTATAATATCTCCAAGCACCCTTCTTCATAAGAAATAGGTCTTCCATTATTGTCTTTGTTTTCTCAACTTCAAATATTTTAGATTGCAACTCTCTCTCAATAGCATTGACCTCCTTTTCTTTTGATGATAAAATCCTCTTCTTATCTTTTACTTTCTTTTTTGAGTGGTTAATTTTAGTCTTCTATTGTTTTGCTACATTTTCAACACTTCCAAATATTTCCTTTGAATCTACAAGTTGATCATCAACACATTTTTCCTCATCCCCATTGCTCTTACCCGTTAACATCCCATACTATTTCATTTCATTATCTTATAACTTATTTTTCATATCTTTTACTTGAAGCTTTAGATCAACTACTCCCTCATCAACCCTTAGGACAACAACATCCTTTTCTTTGATAGAGTTTTCAATGTCATGAATACTTTTTATGTAGCTTTGCAACCTCTTTTTTCTCTATTTTGAGAGTGTCTTTATGATTATATAATGTAAATTTTTCTTTTAATGAGTTCTTTAAAAGATTCGTCTACCTTTTCAAATAATACTTTCATGTCTCCCCCCAATTGATTCTCTTTTTTGCACTAAGACCTCATTTTTTCTTTTCCTTATCATCTATTCCCAATTTTATTTGTTCCATATAATTCTTAAGTTCAAGAATCTTTGACTTCATTTGTTCAACTCCACTTATATCATCATCTCTCACTTTCTTTGCTTGCACAAATTCATATGAAATACAAAAAATCTTGACTTTATCCACTTTTCATTGCCATTTTCCCCTTGCACATACTACACACACACCTTCCTCAACTTCTCAAGAGTGGAAATAATCCTTTTAGTCAATAAACTATCTATCTCATTCACTTTCGTCTACTTCTTTTCATGTGTTTTAGAGAAGATTACTTTTTAATTTCATGTATTCTAGTACTTGATGCCTTTAGTTTTGCATTTCTATTGGCCCATTACACATAGTGCACATGATCCTTCCTCAACTTATCAAGAGTAGGAATAATATCTTAAGTTAATACATTATATATTACCTATCCCTATCTCTCTACTCCACTCTAAAGCCAAGAAGATGATTTTATCATCAAAATAAAAGGAGGTTAATTTTTAAAGTTCCTTTTATTACATTCATACTCTCTAATAAACAAAAGGTTTTCATTACTATAATTGCATGTTGGAAAATACTAGGTGTTATGAAAACTGCAATCCACAGAAGTTATTTTCTATTTTGAGTCCTTCTATCCCTCCCACCTACCATTCCCTATCCCCCCCCCCTTCACTCTCTCTCTCCCTAGAGTAACTCCTATCATCTTATAGACCTCACAATTGTCATCAATTTAATTGTTGGATTCATAATCCACCATACCTTCATCCCTACATTTTTATTTTATACCATCCCTCATCCACATTTCCAATCTATTCCATAATCCTCACCTAATCATTGATTGAAGATATTATTACTACTCTTCAAAATTTGATGAAGGAACATGTGTACTATGTGTAACAGGAAAATGGAAATGCAGAAGTGGATAAAATCAAGAGGTTTTGGAGTGATGGATAATAAAGGATAGGGAGTGGTAGGCTAGGAGGGATAGAAGTGTTGAATCCCTCTTATGTTGTTTTATCCTTGATGTCATCTTATGGTTATCTGGCATCTTGATGGCTTGATGGTTATCTTCTTAGCTGGTTCATATTTTGGTCGGCACATTATCTTCATTGGATTTATTTTTTATTATCTTGGTGGCTCTAATCGTTTAACCTCATGTGTAGATCACAAATGGTTGTTGAGGTATTCTGATTATTGGTCATTTTCTAGGGTGATACGATTCTTGTTACATGGTCTTGATATTTACAAAAGTCTATTTTACTCATCACAAGTCCTTAAGTTTTTCATGTCTTTCTAAAGAGGAAAATTTGACCTTGATGTTTATTATTGAATATTGGTTGGCACTTTATTTTGAAGTGCATCTTATATTTTCTATCGGGTTTCATCATGGTTATTTAACATGACTTAAACGTTGATTGTCAGTACAAAGCTTACCGTGCTACCGCTGGAAATTATGCCAGTGACCGCGATAGTGTGTTGAATGCCATTAGCGGAATACAGGTCTGCTACTGCCATACCGCAAGGAGTCAGGATAGTAACCGCGGTAACACGGTGAAAGCAGCTAGAGGCAAGCAATACTATTACCGCTACACCGCGGTTAGTTAGGAAGGTAGCCATGGTAACGTGGTGGAAACCGCCAGTGACAAGCCAGACAGTTACCGCTATACCATGGACTGTCAGATGTGTAGCTGTGGTATTGCGGTGGAAACCACCAGCAACAGGAATGACCGCTAGTGCTGCACCTTGAGGTGTTAAGTAGCTCACCACGGTGGAAATGTCTAATGGTTAGCTTGAAGCTACCGTTGTACCATGAGTAGTCTGAAGGGTGGCCGCGGATGTGCAGTAAGGGAACAAATGTCATTGATCCACAGATGGATTCCAAACTGTTTTATGCAATTTCGATTGTTTAAATGGTTGTCCTCTCGGACCTCAAATGGGATTCATTTTTTGCAAAGGAATTCGCTTCATCTGTTTTGGAAGTTTAGGGAAAAATATTATTACGGTTGCTCAAAGGGTTTCAAACACTACTGGCCACCACAATGGATCATTGGACTCAGCCATTTTTCTTTGCTATCCCTACCTTTTTTGTTGTTGTACAGCTGATCGGGAGCAGTCAGGAAGCCTGCACAAAAGTCGCTCCACTTGTCTTCTTTCAGCCACAATGTGCATTCACATTTTTTGGGAGTTTGGAAGGCCATTTTTTCTCCTCCACAGAACTGGTAATCATTCATTAACAACAACATTAATTTTCTAGGTACTCTTCTTTTGATTAGCTTGCAGATCCATTTTTGGTCAAGCAAAATCAAAAAGATTTTTGTTCTTTTCATGAAAATTCTAGAACAACACTCATTTTTTAGGGCTATCATGTCAGTTATTTTAAGGATCTGGGTTATCTGGTCAAGGGTAATGATAATTCCATTGAATCTTTGCATATGGTTATTTGGGTTCATGGATAATGTTTCCTGTGAAGCTTATTTGTCAGATCTCCTTGGGTATATGCATTCTTCATTACTTCATATGGCTAAAAATACTTATGATGCATTATTGTTTCAATCAAGGAAAATGGTTATCATTTTAGTTTTAAATGATGTGATCTCATTGTTTTTGTTTAAGCACTGCATGTGCAAGCTTCTGGTGAAGACAAGCTCAGTCACTCTTCTATTCTTGGTCATTGTTGTCCTATCCTCAACAGAAACAAAGAATCTCTCCTTTGTGAACACTGTAACATCAGATCTGACCTAACAGTTATTATGTAACCTCAAATACAACCTTGTAATAACCTTCCGGTATGTGAAATTTTTGAGTAACAATCGTAATACTTCCAAAGTGTAATGATTTTTTTCTGAAAAAGGAAAAACCAGTGAGTTTAGGGTTTGATGATGGCAAAAAATTAAAAAATGAAAAATAGGGGTATAACTAAAGAGAGTTCAAAAAGACATTATGTTTATTTAGATTTGTAGTGTTCTCTATGGGAAAACATTGAAAATTAAACAGTGAAAATGGAAAGAAAGGATGTATGATTGAAAATAGTTTGATGAAACTGTATTGTAACTGTGTTAAGATTTTCCTCAAGCTGTCTTAAGGCTTGACAATGGGTGGAACACTAAAAAGTCACTTTTGACTTTTGAATTTTTTACACATTGTCCATCAAGAGGCACTTGATAGAAATCAAGTGAAATAGAGAGATCCTCTGTACTATTGTATGTTCCATTAAAATCAGGAAAGGGGTTGGTGCTTCATGAGATTGGTGTCTCTAAACAGAGGGGTTGGTGCTCCTTGAGTCGGTGCTCAGAAATCAGCCTTTGAGGCTTTGTCAAAATAAATTATAGAAATGAAAGCTTGAAAAAGGCAGCAGTTTCAGGAGTGGTTTTTCTACCCCAAGATGGTTTTCCACTCGGCATATCTTGTGTCTCTGTGACTCTTTTGCTTTAGTACTTTACTGCTTTAAAATGCAATGTTACATTACTCATTTTTAGTTTATATGATTGCGTTTGATTATATGAATGAAACTATCATTAAAAAATGAGAATATATGTATGGCTCTTTTCAATTTTAGTTTAAATTAGTTAAGAAGTTTTAAACACTGATTCGCCCCCCCCTCTCAGTGTATTTTCACTCCAACAATTGGTATCAGAGCCCAGAGCCCTCTGATAGTTCTTTCCCACCTAGGATTTATTCTAGACTTGGAGTCTATTCAAAATGTCTCAAGCTCATGAAGGTACTTCCATGAACAGAGCTCCATTATTTGATGGAACTGATTATGTTTTCTGGAAAATCAGAATGGAGACCTATTTAACCTTAATAGACCTTGATGTCTGGAACATAGTTTTGACTGGGTACACTGTACTAGCTACTTTGCCAGCTACTTCTGATGAAAAGAAGAGATATGAAACTAATGCAAAAGAAGAGCATGCTCTTCTATGTGCTCTGACTAAAGATGTCTTCATCAAAGTCATACATTGTAGTTCTGCTAGAGAAATTTGGACTAAACTTGAAACTATCTATCAAGGAAATGAAAAGGTAAAACAGTCAAAAGTCCTCACTTTAAAACATCAATTTCAAGAATTGAAAATGAGGGACGATGAAAAAGTTGTTGACTATTATCTAAGAGTTGATGAAATAGTAAATGCTACGAAGGGTCTAGGAGAAGAAGTCAAGGAGTTTGACATTGTGACCAAGGTCATCAGAACCTTGCCAACAAAATTTGAAGCTAAGGTAGCTACTCTAGAAGAGAAAAAAAAATTTACCCAGCTTACCCTTGATAGTTTACAAGGCACTTTGACTGCCTATGAAATGAGCATCAGTAAAAACAACACCTCTACAAAAGAAGCAACATTTAATGCTGAAAGGAAAGAAAGAGATGGCCTCTCTGAATTAGAATTTTTTTATTCTAAAGAATCCCATTTTGTAAGGAAACTCAAAAAGGGTTCTACAAAGTACAAGGGAAAACTTCCCTTCAAATGCTTTAACTGTGGCAAGATAGGTCACTTTGCTGCAAAGTGTCCCTTTGGTGACACAAACGGTGATAACGAGAAATCTGAAAAGTTTGCCAAGAAAAAGGCCTACAGACCCAAACAAAAATTTAACTTCAAAAAGAAGAAAAGTTTGTTTAGCAAAAATGAAACAGATTCCAAATCTAATGACTCTCTAGATGAATAAGATGAAAATCTCTTCATGGCTGAAATTGTTCAGCAAGATGAAACAAACAGTAATGATGCTAAAGAAGGTGAAGTGGATTATGGAGGAGAACTGAAGTGTGCTATAAAAGAGCTGAGAAAACTTAAGAAACAGTTGCGTGCTCAAGAACAAAATGTTGTTCAAGATAACTCACAAGAGAAGCTCACTAATCTTGAGATAATTTCTCTAAAAACTCAACTTGAAGAATCCAAGAGAGTTGAAGATTGCCTTCGAGTTGACATAATTCTTAAAGACCAAGAGATTCATAAACTTGAACATGAGATTGTAGATCTCAGGAAGAATATCAAAAAATATGAAAGCACTCTTAAACTGAATGACATGCTTAGCAAACAAAAATTAAACAAAGACAAAACTGGCATTGGCTTTGTTAAAGGTGAATGCTCAAATGACAGTGAGAAAAAAAATCTTGTTGCAGGAAACAAAAAGCCTGAACACAAACATTCTGAGTTTGTCAAGGATCACATTCATCCTTTTAGGAGCAACAGAAAGGTTTACAACTCCTACCCTCTCTTTTATGGGTACTGTTACTTCTGCAATAAATTTGGTCACAAAGTAAATTCTTGCAGATTTGTAAATACTAGAACTACTAGATTTGGCTTTAGGTAGAATCATGGTTTTGCAAGACAGATTAGATGTTTTACTTGCAAATCTTTGGGTCATTCAGCAAAGCAATGCAATGTTGATCAACAAATTAAAAAGCTGAAAACCATAAAAGTTTGGAAACCCAAAGCAGTCGACAACATTGAACAGACTATGCTTGTTCAAACTGCTTTTCACTCTAAGAAGAAGGACCTATGGGTCCTAGACAGTGGTTGTTCAAACCACGTGACTGGTGACAAAGAAAAATTTACAAATCTAGAAGACTATGTTGGCGGATATGTAAAATTTAGAGACAACTCTGGAATTCAAATCAGAGGAAGAGGTTCTTTGTTACTGAATGAAGACACTCCAATCTCAAATTTTTATTATGTAGAAGGATTAAAATATAACCTTCTGAGTGTTAGTCAAATTTGTGACAGTGGCTATCAAGTCCTATTCACTTCACAAGGATGTGAAATCAAAAACCAGTCAGGTAAAGTTGTTGCTGCTAGGAGGACTAAAGGAAATGTCTACAACTTACTAGAAACCTCTGGACATGAGAACAGTCACGGTATATGCTTAATGGGTCAGGTTGAAGAAAGCTGGCTATGGCACAAGAGACTAGGCTACATTAATTTTGACAATATGGTAAGAATCAGCAAAAATAAAAATGTAAGAGGTATGCCCCCTCTTAGAAAACCTGACAAAGTTGTTTGTAAAGAGTGCTTAAAAGGAAAGCAAACCAAGGTAATCTTTAAGTCCAAGGAATATTTTTCTACAAAGCCTCTGCAAATTGTTCATACTGACTTATGTGGTCCTACAAGGACTAGATCCATAAATGGTAATAAATACTTCATGCTGTTTGTTGATGACTATTCTCGTATGGTATGGGTTACTTTTCTCAAGAATAAATCAGAATCTTTTGAATGCTTTAAAGTTTTTAGAGAGCTAGTAGAAAGAGAAACAAACTTAAAACTGAAGTGTTTAAGATCTAACAAAGGTGGTGAATTCACCTCACAAGAATTCATAGACTACTATGACAAACATGGCATAAAAAGACAATATGTTGCTGCTAGAACACCCCAACAAAATGGGGTAGTTGAGCGAAAGAATAGGACTATAAAAGAGATGGCAAGACCCATGTTGAATCAAGCAAATCTGGAAAATATGTACTAGAAAGAAGTTGTTCATACAACTGTCTAAATTTTATATAGAGTGTAGATCAAAGTGAAATCAAATTTCACTCCATATGAACCGTGGTATGGAAAATCTACCCAAATTAAGTATTTTAGAATATTTGGCTGCAAGTGCTTTATCAAAAGAGATGATGAAAAATTAGGTAGTTTCCAATCTAAAACAGTTGAAGGTTTCTTCTTAGGATACTCTACACACAACAGAGCCTATAAATGCTTTAACAATAGGCTGAACAAAATTGTTGAATCTATCAATGTTAAATTTGATGAAAATCTGTTGTTAGACACTGAAGATATGCAGGATGATGAAGAGGATGAATTTGAGCTTGATATAATCACTGAGAGCTTTGAAACTACAAAGTCTGAACCAAAACTAGCAAGCCCTAAAATTTCTGAAGCACAATCTGAAGATGTTGAAATCAGCTCAGAAAATTGTAAACCCAAAGTTACTTCAAAATCTCTTGCTAGAAATCATCCTAAGGATCTGATTATAGGAGATAGATCTACAGGAGTTCAAACAAGGAAAAAATCTATTAACTATGATGAAAAAGCTCACATAGCTAAGCTTACAACATTTTTTTTAATCACTCAGTTTGAGCCCAAATTTTTTGATGATGCTCTAACTGATGAATGCTGGCTTAATGCAATGCAGGAAGAAATTGATCAAATTGAGAAAAATCAGACTTGGGATCTAGTCCCAAGACCAGATGACAAAAATGTCATAGGTGGCAAGTGGATCTTTAGAAACGAACATGATGAAAATGGTCAGGTTGTTCGCAACAAGGCCAGATATGTCTGCAAAGGATATGCTCAACAAGAAGGTATTGATTTCAGTGAAACTTTTGCTCCTGTTGCTAGGCTTGAATCCACTAGAATTTTCTTTGCATATTCTATTTTCAAAAATTTCACTATATATTAGATGGATGTAAAGACCGCCTTTTTAAATGGATACTTAGAAGAAGAAGTTTACATAGAGCAACTTGAAGGGTTTATATGTAAAAACAAACCAAATCATGTCTACAGGTTGAAAAAGGCTCTATATGGCCTAAAACAAGCTCCTAGAGCTTGGTACTCTAGATTGGACAGTCATTTACTATCAAAAGGGTTCATTAGAGGAGGAGTTGATAGCAATATGTATGTTAAAATTGAAGGATCTGATATTCTTTTTATTGAAATTTATGTTGATGACACCATTTTTGGTTGCAACAATGTTGCCTTGAGCAAAAAATTCTCACAAATCATGGAATCTGAATTCAAAATGTCAATGTTGGGAGAACTTTCATTTTTCTTAGGTCTCTAGATTTCACAACTTGACTCTGGCATCTTTCTATCTCAAGCAAGGTATGCAAAAGAAATGTTAAAAAGGTTTAAAATGGATGAAAGTCATCTGGTAAGCACCCCAATCACTACTGGCTATAAACTTAGCAAAGTTGATGACTCCCCTGCTATAAACTCAGCTGATTATAGGTCAATGATAGGCAGCCTATTGTATTTAACTGCCTCAAGACCTGACATAATGCAAGTTGTTTGCATGGTTGCTCATTTTCAATCTACTCCTAAAGAATCCCACATCAATGCTATGAGAAGAATTCTTAAGTATGTACAAGGAACAATTGACTATGGTCTCTAGTATCCCAGAAGCAATGATTTCTCTTTAATAGCTTATACTGATTCTGACTAGGTAGGATGTCTAGATGATAGGAAAAGCACCAGTGGTGCTGCTTTCTTTCTTGGTGATCGTTTAGTGGCTTGGCACAACAAAAAGCAAGAATTTGTTTCGCTCTCTACTGTTGAAGCAGAATATATAGCTGCCACTTCTTGCTGCACTCAGGTAATTTGGATGTCATAGACATTATCAAATATGGGTATTGAAATTCCAAAAACAATTACTATTATGTGTCACAATACTAGTGCAATAAATATCTCAAAAAATCCAGTTATGCATGCTCAAACTAAACATATAGCTATAAAATTTAATTTTCTTCATGAAAAGGTGCTAGCTAATGAGGTATCTGTGCAATATGTTCCTACACAAGCACAAGTTGCTGACATTTTTACAGAACCATTGGCCAAAGATGTCTTTGAGAGACTTCGGTCTTGATTAGGAGTGGTCTCTCAATCTTTGTTATCTTAATCAGTCTATCTTGGTGATAGGGGGAGTTGGTTAGCTCTTCCTGTAGCTTATACTTTGTTGCTCAAAGGTTCTTTATGCAGTTTGATGGCATGTCACAGTTGGTTCTGGATTATCTTTGTTTGGTCTCCCTTTATCCTTGTGTCAAAAAGGGGGAGAATTTTGAGCATTTGGTTACATTTTGAGCATCTGGTTACAGTTCATTATCTTTGGTTTGGATGCTCAGTTTTTCCATCAAGGACAAAGGGGGAGTTTGTTGAATCCCTCTTATGTTGTTTTGTCCTTGATGTCATCTTATGGTTATCTGGCATCTTGATGGCTTGATGGTTATCTTCTCAGCTGGTTCATATTTTGGTTGGCACATTCTCTTCAGTGGTTTTATTTTTTATTATCTTGGTGGCTCTGATCGTTTAACCTCATGTGCAGATTACAAATGGTTGTTGAGGTATTTTGATTATTGGTCATTTTCTCAGGTGATACAATTCTTGTTACATGGTCTTGATATTTACAAAAGTCTATTTTACTCATCACAAGTCCTTAAGTTTTTCATGTCTTTCTAAAGTGGAAAATTTGACCTTGATGTTTATTATTGAATATTGGTTGGCACTTTATTTTGAAGTGCACCTTATATTTTCTAGCGGGTCTCATCATGGTTATTTAACATGGCTTAAACGTTGACTGTCAGTACAAAGCTTACCACGCTAACGCTGGCAGTTATGCCAGTGACCGTTGTAATGTAGTGAATGCCATTAGCGGCATACAGGTCTGCTACCACCATACCACAAGGAGTCAGGATAGTAACCGCGGTAATGTGGTGAAAGCAGCTAGCGGCAAGCAAGACTGTTACCGCTACATAGCGTGCAATCAAGAAGGTAGCCAAGGTAACGTGATGGAAACCACCAGCGATAAGCCAGACAGTTACCACTATACCATGGACTGTCAGATGTGTAGCTACGGTATCATGGTGGAAACCACCAGCGACAAGAATGATCGCTACCGCTGTACCTCGAGGTGTTAAGTAGCTCACTGCGATAATGTGGTGGAAATGTCTAGCGGTTAGCTTGAAGCTATCGTTGTACTACGAGTAGTCCGAAGGGTGGTCGCGGTTGTGCGGTAAGGGAACAAATTTCATTGATCCACACACGGATTCCAAAGTGTTTTATGTGATGTCAATTGTTTAAATGGTTGTCCTCTCGGACCTCAAATGGGATTCATTTTTTGCAAAGGAATTCACTTCATCTGTTTTGGAAGTTTAGGGAAAAATATTTTTACGGTTGCCCAAAGGGTTTGAAACCCTACTGGCCGCCACCATGGATCATTGGACTCGACCGTTTTTCTTTGCTATCCCTACCTTTTTTGTTGTTGTACAATAGATCGGGAGCAATTAGGAGACCTGCACAAAAGTCGCTCCACTTGTCTTCTTTTAGCCACAATGTGCATGCACATTTTTTGGGAGTTTGGGAGGCCGTTTTTTCTCTACAAAACTGGTAATCATTCATTGACAACAACATTAGTTTGCCAGGTACTCTTCTTTTGATTGGCTTGCAGATCCGTTTTTGGTCAAGCAAAATGAAAAACATTTTTTTTCTTCTCATGAAAATTCTAGAACAACACTCATTTTTGAGGGCTATCATGTTAGTTATTTTAAGGATTTGGGTTATCTAGTCATGGGTAATGATAATTCCATCGAATCTTTGCATATGGTTATCTGGGTTCATGGATAATGTTTCCTGTGAAGCTTATTTGTCAGATCTCCTTGGGTATATGCATTCTTCATTACTTCATGTGGCTAAAAATACTTATGATGCATTGTTGTTTTAGTCAAGGAAAATGGTTATCATTTCAGTTTTAAATGATGTGATCTCACTATTTTTGTTTAAGCACTGCATGTGCAGGCTTCTGGTGAAGACATGCTCAGTCACTCTTCTATTCTTGGTCATTGATGTCCTATCCTCAACAGAAAGAAAGAATCTCTCCTTTGTGAACATTGTAACATCAGATCTGACCTGACAGTTATTATGTAACCTCAAATACAACCTTTCAATAACCTTCTGGTATGTGAAATTTTTGAGTAACAGTCGTAATACTTCCAAAGTGTAATGATGTTTTTTTTCTGAAAAAGGAAAAACTAGTGAGTTTAGGGTTCGATGATGGCAAAAAATTAAAAAATAAAAAACAAGGGTATTACTATAAAGAGTTCAAAAATACATTGTGTGTATTTAGATTTGTAGTGTTGTGTATGGGAAAACATTGAAAATTAAATAGTGAAATAGGAAAGAAAGGATGTATTATTGAAAACAGTTTGATGAAACTATATTGTAACTGTGTTAAGATTTTCCTCAAGCTTTCTTAAGGCTTGACAATGGGTGGAACACTGAAAAGTCACTTTTGACTTTTGAATGTTTTACGCATTGTTCATCAAGAGGCACTTAATCAAGTGAAACAGAGAGATCCTCTGTACTATTGTATGTTCTATTAAAATCAGGAAAGGGGTTGGTGCTCCTGAGATTGGTGTCTCTAAACAGAGGGGTTGGTGCTCCTTGAGTCGATGCTCAGAAATCAGCCTTTGAGGATTTGTCTATATAAATTATAGAAATGAAAGCCTAAAAAAGGCAATAGGTTCAGGAGTGGTTTTTCTACCCCAGGAGGGTTTTCCACTCGACATATCTTGTGTCTCTATGACTCTTTTGCTTTAGTACTTTACTACTTTAAAATGCAATGTTACATTACTCATTTTCAGTTTATATGATTGCATTCGATTATATGAATGACACTATCATTGAAAAATGAGAATATATGTATGGCTCTTTTCAGTTTCAGTTTAAATTAGTTAAGAAGTTATAAACACTGATTCACCCCCCACCACCCCCCCCCCTCTTAGTTTATTTTCACTCCAACAAGAAGGACCAATATACAAAAATCAAATATTACACAAGGTTTGTTTGGTGGATGTGATCCTCTTTAAAAACCTTTTCCTAGTCTTTGTTTAGTGGATGTAATCCTCCTCTCCAAATATACAAAAATCACTTTGGTATAATTATTTTCATGTGTTTAGAGGAGATTCCTTTTTTATTTCATACATTCTAGTACCTGTTGACTCCAGTTTTGCATTTCCATTTGCCCATTACACATAGTGCACATACTCCTTCCTCAACTTCTCAAGAGTGGGAATAATATCTTAAGACAATAAGTTATCTATTATCATTCTTCTAAACCATTTCTCACCATCCCCCTCCATCATACCAACCCAAAAACATTATCCTTATCCCTCCTCCATCCTATAAATATGAAGTATATTTTCAATTTTCCAATTCAGTTGATTTTATTTTGTGGACCAAACAAAGATATGGAACAAAAAAAATTAGAAATATATGATAAGTAAAAGGTAAAATCAAATCTAACTCCATTGTGGATGGTCATGCATGGTAGGATGTGTCAGTACATGTCTTAGATGGGAACCCAAGACATGTTTAAAAATAACTATGAATAAGTACAATGAAGTAATGTTGTAAGTAGGGGATGTTATCATCCTAAATGCGTGGTTGTACAACATAGTATACATGAAATAGATTTACAATAATGTATTTGATCTCCTCCATTTTATTTCTTATCTACAAATGAAAGAATGTAGACTAATTCCTTTATGTATTTAACATGGTTCGCAATGTCTACCAAAAGTAAAAAAAATCATGGATCGTAGTCATAAATTATGGATGTTGGTAAACCAAAATGGACCCCAACATGAGTGATGAAAAGAAACAAGAATTTATCATGGTGATATTTTTATGAATGTGATATGATTCTCTTTTTTTGTACTCAGATCTAATTTTTCAATTTTCCTTATCATTTATTTCCAATTATATTTGTTCATGGAATTCTTAAGTTCAAGAATCTTTGAAATCATTTGTTCAACTTCACTTATACAATCATCTCTCACTTTTTTTGCTTGTAAAAATTCATGCGCAATACAAAAACTTCTATCTACTTATCTCTCTCCTTCCCTCTCTACTTTCCCTATCTCCCTCCTTCCCCCTCTCTCTCCCTCACACACACACAACCTCTCTCCACTATCCCTCTCTACCTACCCCTCCCTCTCTCCCTAACTCTCTGTATACCTTCCTCACCAACCCTACCTCTCTTTATCACCCTCCTCATAGTGTAATTATTCTCTTTATACAAATGTATGAATTCATACTTATATTAAATTTAAACAAACATTTATCACTTACTATTACCTTAAGTTATTTCTACAATTATGAGTTTTTATATTGATTTGGATATTCTAAAGATACTTATATTTATTCTTGTATATATTTCTAAAGATACTTCTACTTTGTAGCACTTGGTTCTTTATCAATACCATCACTATTTAACAAAAATATTTTCATGATCAATGACTCACCGCTCTCTAATTTATTTATTGGGATTTGTCATCTGCATGACACTTCATAAGCATTGTAACTCTTGTGCAACATTTCTTCTACCAATACTCTATTTTCTTTGGAAACATTCAAATATTCTATGTCCTATTCAAATACTCTATTTTCTTTGAATTGATTTTATTTTGTGTCAAAGAAAGATATGAAGATCCCTACCACTCCATCCAAACACATGGGATAAACTTATAAATTTATGGAATTCTTAAGTTCAAGAATCTTTGAATTCATTTTTTCAACTCCACTTATAGCATCATCTCTCACTTTCTTTTCTTGCACAAATTCATATGGAATACAAAACCTCTTCACTTTATCCACTTTTGCATTTCCATTTTCCCCTTACACATACTACACATGCACCTTCCTCAACTTCTCAAGAGCGAAAAGAATATTTTCAGTCAATAAATTATCTATCTCATTCACTTTGGTCTGCTTCTTTTCATGTGTTTTAGAGAAGATTCCTTTTTCATTTCATGTATTCTAATACTTGATGCCTCTAGTTCTAAATTTCTATTGGCACATTGCACATAGTGCACATGCTCCTTCCACAACTTCTCAAGAGTAGGAATAATCTCTTAAGTCAATACATTATATATTATCATTCTTCTAAAACATTTTTCACTATCACCCTTTATCATACCAACCCAAAAACATTATCCTTATAGATCCTCCATCCTAGAATCCATTTTGGGTGCCTATTTCCCACAATCAACAATCACATCTCCCCCTCACACTAATTCCATTTTGGTTTTTATCTGTAGAGGGTTTTATAATAGTATGCGGGTTACAAGTTTCATAACACCCGGTGTTTCCCAACCTACAGTTGTTGTAATGAAAACATTTTCTTATTTAAAGAATACAAATGTAATGAAAGGCACTTTCAAAGTTTATCATAGTGTGTTTTCCAACAAGGGACTATGTGTTTATTAATAGGGGCAGCGTGTTTTCCAATAGGGAACAAAAAATGCTCACATTATTTGCAGTGTGGGAAAACACATTGTCCCTTGTCAATTATTTTCTTATGAACTTGCAGTGTTGGAAAACACACTATCGGACAGTGTGTTTTCAAACATTTAAAATAACTAACAGGGGACAGTGTGTTTTCCAATAGGGAACAAAAAATGCTTACATTATTTGCAGTGTTGGAAAACACACTGTCCCCTATATAGGAAAAGTGGACAAGGGACATCATTAGAATGTAAGATGTCTAGAAATAACTAATAGGGGATAGTGTGTTTTCGAACATTAGAAATAATTTAGAGGGTATAGTGTGTTTTCCAACAGGGGATAGTGTGTTTTCCAACAGGGGACAATGTGTTTTCCAATAGGGGACAGTGTGTTTTCCAACAGGGGACAATGTGTTTTCCAGTAGGGGACAGTGTGTTTTCCAACAGGGAACAAAAAATGCTCACATTATTTGTAGTGTTGGAATACACAACTGTCTCTTGTCAATTATTTCCATGGAACAAATACAATTAGAAATAGATGACAAGGAAAAGGAAAAATTAGATCTAAGTGAAAAAAAGAGAATCAGTTGGGTGGAAACATGAAAAAATTATCTGAAAAAGTAGACAAGTCTTGTAAAGAACTTGTTAAAAGAAACATCTACATTCTCTAATCATAAAGACACTCTCAAAGTTGAGAAAAAATTTCCTACAAAGCTACATAAAATTATTCAAGGCATTGAAAACTCTATCCAAGAAAGGGATGTCTCTATCCGAAGGGTTGATGAGGGAGCAACTGATCTAAAGATTCTAGTAAAAGATATGAAAAAATGTTAGAAGATCATGACAATGAATAGTAGGGGGTGTTAACAGGTCAAAGAAGCTTGAAAAGAGGAAAAAATTGTTTTGCATCTTTTCCTCACTCTCTCTACCTACCTCTCTATCTATTCCTTCAAATCTCTCTCTACCTTCCTCTTCATGTCTCCCTTATTTTAGGCTAATATGCATATAAGAATGAAGAAAATGTTATACTAAATGCCAAATACAATAATCTCTTATTACATAAGCCACAATCTCTCCTTCCCTCTTTTTCTCCCTCCTTCTATCCCTCCCACCCTACCACTTCCTATCGCCCTCCTTACCTCTCTCTCTCCCTCTCAAGTCTCTCTTTCACTCTCCATCATGAAAACACATTGTCCCCTGTCAATTATTTCCTTATGAAAAATGCTCACATTATTGCAGTGTTGGAAAACACACTATCCCTTGTTAGATGTTTTCTTATCAATTTTTTTTTATTTGTACACACCAAAAATGTAATGAAGTCCACCTTAAAATTTTAGAACAACTATTTGGTATAGTAAAAATGGCATTTCACTTTCTTCATTTGATTGGAACACAAAAATGCTCACATTATTTGCAGTGTTGGAAAACACACTGTCCCTTTTCCATTATTTTCTTATGAAAAATGCTCACATTATTTCAAGTGTTGGAAAACACACTATCCCATGTCAATTGTTTCGTTATGAAAGATGCTCACATTATTGGAGTGTTGGAAAACACATTGTCTCTTTTCTGATATTTCCTTATGAAATTGTTTTTATTTATACACACCAACAATGTAATGAAGTCCACCTTAAAATTTTAGAACAATTTGGTACGATAAAAATGACATTTCACTTTCTTCATTTGATTGGAACAAAAAAATGCTCACATTATTTGCAGTGTTGGAAAACACACTGTCCCTTGTCAATTATTTCCTTATGAAAAATGCTCACATTATTTCCAGTGTTGGAAAACACACTATCCCCTACCAATTATTTCCTTATGAAAAATGCTCACATTATTACAGTGTTGGAAAACACACCGTCCCTTGTCAGATATTTCCTTATGATTTTTTTTTATTTGTACACACCAACAATGTAATGAAGTCCACCTTAAAATTTTAGAACAACTATTTGGTATAGTAAAAATATCATTTCACTTTCTTCATTTGATTGGAACAAAAAAATGTTCACATTATTTGCAACGTTGGAAAACACACTATCCCTTGTCAGTTATTTCCTTATGAAAAATGCTCACATTATTGCAATGTTGGAAAACACACCCTCTCTTGTCAGATATTTCCTTATGAAATTTTTTTGATTCATACACACCAACAATGTAATGAAGTCCACCTTAAAATTTTAGAACAACTATTTGGCACATTAAAAATGGCATTTCACTTTTTTCATTTGATTGGAACAAAAAAATGCTCACATTATTTGTAGTGTTGGAAAACACGTTGTCCCCTATCAGTTATTTCCTTATGAAAAGTTATTTATTTTTCTAACATATGAAGAAATTAGAACATAATGTTTACTCTAAGACTTGTTATAAATTTTCAAGGAATTTCATTACACTCCTAGTTTGTAAATAACAAAAGGTTTTTTATTACATTCTTATTATTTTATAAAATTACAGGTTGGAAAACAGTGTTTGTTATGAAACTTGCAACCCACGTATTGTTGTAAAACCCTCTACAAGTAATAAACCAATTGGTTAGTCACCCCTTAGGTCAATTTGATTAGTTTTATGTATCCCTCACCTACAAATCCTCTCTGAGATCTCCACCCTTGAGCTTAGAACAAGCACAATCATATCCCTCAAAACCCACTATATTTTTTCAACATACAATTATACTCTCAATTTGTTTTTTCATCATATGAGGAAATTAAAACACAATTTTTACCTAAGAAAAAAATTTAAATTTTGAAGGTGACTTTCATTACATTCAAGTACTCTCTAAATAGAAAAAGGTTTTCATTACAATAATTGCAAGGTGGAAAACACTAGGTGTTATGAAAACTACAACCCACATGCTATTGTAAACCCTCTACACATAACAACCCAATTGGTTAGTTACCCCTTAGGTAAATTTGATTACTTTTATGTATTCCCCACTTGCAAATCCTCCTCGATCTCTCCACCCTTGATCTTAGAACAAGCACAATCAAATCACTCACAACCCCACTGTGTTTTCCAATCATATGATATGGTTAACTAGTTTCTATTTGTTGATTTTAGGCTTTCACATTATATCTTAATGAACCCAATGTTGGATTGATTAAATTAGATTTGTATACTTCTTGGAGCATTGAAATTTGGAATAGTTTACCTTATTAATATAAATTCCAACCCTATATTCCCATATAAACAAGCCACCCTTATTGATAGAAATCCTCACCATTTCATTGCTCCACCTTCTTTACTCACTACCCCTTTGGTACCGTTTCCTTTTTGAAAATAATAACTCCTACTTCTTTACTCCAACCTTCTTCCATTTCATCCAAACATAACCTATGATCCTATACACATCATGGTGACCTCCCTAAACATATCATGTCCATTCTTTTAGAATCTCAATTCATCATCCTACTTCCTCATGAGAATAAAAAAGGTCCTAAGCATTGCATCATTAAGTTCTAATTCATTTTTCTAATCAATGCAAAGAACTAAAACATAAATACAACACCTAATTGATATAGGTGCCATCACTATCTTCTAATAGTGTACCCCTTCCTTGTTCATATGATGATGACATTAATTTGGTAAATGAACCCAAAAAATTTGTGGCACATCTCTTTTCAATAATAAAAATGCTATGTCTACCTATTACATAGACATTGTGTTAGTATACACATCTTATTAATACTCTACGTGATTTATAACCACCTAGGTATGTTTTGAGTGTATATTTGAATATTTTGAGGATGGTGAATAAAATGAAAAATTACTGCTATCTTGTGAATCCAACATTTTAGAAATTCAATTTCTTCATAATACTTTGGATACTAATGCATAACATTGAGACTATCTCTATTTTCACCTATGGTTTCATGATGTTTTAGATGTTGATATAGGACAATAAGATTACCTACACCATAACATTTCTATGCTCTTAGTTTTCTATTTGTCCATTATTACCCATGTGCTTTCTTCTTTATGTTATGGGATTTTATTTTGGCATATATCATTGTGTACTTGATGTGGCACTTATTTCCTTTTTTACTTCTTGTCATTTAGTAGCTACAAAATTTCAAGTGTATACTTTGTTTTTAGTAATAATAATATGAACCATCTTATAGTATCAAGTGCATGCTTTATTTTTAGTAATAAGATTGAACTATCTTATGTTAATAAGAGCATAACCAACTATATCAAAACTTTTCGGCAATTCTATTTTGTTAAAAAACAAAATGTTTGGCCACCATGTAGTAAGATTCTTTGTGAACATAAAGTAGAGAGGGAAAAATGCATTTCATCTATACTTTAAGAGGATAAAGTATCGTACATGAAAATTTTATATATTGATAACATCAACTTTACATAGATTAGATAAAATCTATGCTACATGGAAGGGTTGTCATCCCAAATATTTTATGCAATTCAAGAGTATAGAAATGAGGAAGATGGTCTTCTAATAAGAAGACAAAAACCCTAAATGAAAATGATCCATTCTCTACAATGTGATATTTTATGCATTTACAATAGTTTCAATAGCAACTACTCTTCCTGAGTGCTCAACATTTTCAAAGTTCTCATTTTCCTCTCAAAACTCAAGAAAGACTTTCTTTATATTGTGAATGCTTTCAAGTGTGAAGTCTACTCCCTATGTCCAAATTAGAGTGCCAACCTGTTAATACATCCCAAATCCACATCAAATTTATATAATTAAATAAAAATCTTTGAAACAAAGATTTGTAATGGTAACCAGAAGCTTTGAAAATTGAAACTCCTCTAGTCACACATACCACTTTATGAAGTGTCTTCTCTAGTCATGCTACTCACTTGTATTTATAAGTCTTTTCTCTACACCAATAAAATAAACACAATATCAAAAGGATCAAATAAACATGAATTATCATTTTAACATTTGATATGATCAAAATAGAAGGTGCATATATTGCAACCAAAAATTGAAAAAAAGTTTTAATAGTATTAAATTTCAAACATTAATTTGAACTCATGAGATTGAGGACCAAGTGTGTAAGACTCCATGGACCATTAACTTGTAAAGGAGCCTAGTAAATAACTTTGGATTCATAAGACAAAGAATATACTTACCTTAAACATGACATTCTCTTCCTAGGTGAAATCAAAGTGTTAGAATGCTTGAGAAGGTTGGACCTTCATTTTCCAAGAACGGTTTTAAGTTAGGTAAGCCTTCTAATTAACTAGATTGCTCTATTTAGAAAATTCCTTGATTAGATATAAAAATAAGATGCAAAGAACAAGCACCAATTTTTTTTTATTCACATTCATAATATATTTGACCTACAATGCAACTTCTTTTATAACATGCATCCACCTAACAACCTCTTCTGAACTCCTTGCTCCCACCTGCATAAATTTGTTAATAGAATACAAGAAGGAAATTCACATACTAATAATTAAGAGAATAACATTTTTAGTTTTTCAAAGTACAAAGTTTAAATGGTAATATAAATGACAAAAAATGTCCCTGAGAAACTAAAAAACAGAGTATCAGGGATACATATTTGACAGAAGCAGTTGTAAGGCTTCTGTCTCCATAGATTATTTCATTGACAAACTCTTTAGCTTCACTGTTATTTGGGTTGTTGCCCACAATGGTGCCAATCAATGAACTTGATGTTATGGAGATGCTGATCGAATAAGTAGTTGTTGATGTGTTGTTTGAAATCACTTGAAGAGTTGTTCCTGTATTTCTTAGCATATCCTATGATCCAACACAAAAAAATATAGGTAAATCAGTTGTCTAGAGAGACTTAATGTCCAAACTAAAAACTGTTAGATAAATGAAATATATTTATTAGGGATCACCAATGATCAGGGGGCATAAAAATGAGGTATTTTGACCTATTTATTTTATTGTCCAACACTATTTTTAGGTATATTTGTGAGTACTACCTTGGGTTTGTCTTTGGATGACTCATTTGACTCACTTAAATCAGAGAGAGAATATTTAAGGAGGCCTTTTTGCCTTGGAATAGTTAGTAAACCCATATAGACATAGAGAAATTAGACTTTTTCATATGTTCAATGGGACAACACTAACCTTTGGCCATCATCTTGCGTACCCAAATCCTCTTGTTGCCATTTTCGAAGCCTATAACAGTGGAATTGGGGTGCTTGATGACTCTATACAGAAGGTAGAGATGATAAATCATCATGAAGAGAATGCCCGTTGGAACAGAAACCAGATCCAAATCTCCCCTTTCCAAAGTTAACATTTTGGTGACAATTATCAAATCCCTCCTCGCCTCATAGAGGATAAAGAAAATTAAAAATAAGGCCCCTAAACAGACTAAATAAAAAGACTGCAAAAACAAATAAAAAGACTGAATAATATTATGAACGAGATTGCTTGACATATATACAATAAGGTGGAAGCAAAGACAAAGCACATAAATTGTTTGATATATTCTTACAGAATATGAAGGCATACATGAGGCACGTACATTTCTTGACAAAATGCTAAAATTTTAGTTGTGAGACAAGGTACGGATGTTAACCAAAGCGTGACTAAGGCCCTAAACAGGTGCTTGGATTCCTTCAAGCGTAAAATTCCCAATAGATTTCCATGGTGACTCTTCTGGTGCAGGGAAATTATATAACCCATTTTGTACTTACAGAGCTGCGGGCGATACTGAAGGGGTTCCCATTGTGGTTTGACAGATCAAGGGACATTTCCATGCCAGAATTCCCACACCCAACAACCAACACATTCTGTCCTTAAAATTCGTCCCTGGTTTTACACCCATTCACATGAAAAATGCGTCCCTGTTAACACTCGCTGCCAAAGAACTTAGGTTCTACAGCCTCTGCATTCTCCCTGGTGCCCACAATCAACCACTGGCAAATATATCATCTCCATCGCCGTTTGTCTCTCCATAGCAGACGGGAACCTGCAAAATTGCCGTGAATTATTTTTAAAACTCTGGTGCCTTTAAATCTCCCGCTCATTTTTAAATTCCCGCTCATTTTTTAAAATCTGTGCATTTGAAAAATTTCGTCCATTGTTGTCCGTCAACTTCTGCCGTTTGTCTATCCGTCTCCGTCTCCGTCCGCCTATTTCCTACCGTCGGTGCGTTTTGTCCAAGCTTGGCATGGGGATGGGGTGTATGTTATTATGTTACATACATACATAGGTGAATTTTGTCTAGGAGTTAGCTTTCTCCCAATTCAACACGTGATATATTGAAGCGTAAACAAATGGTTTGTAGAAAATCACATTAATGGTGGTAGCGAATTTTTGAAAAACTGACCTCAATCGCAACGGGAACTAGTTTCGCTTGTTCCCGTGGCACTTTAATCCACACAGCCTTATTTCCCTGTATATCCAACAAGTATGAATTGAAAGTATTAGTTATTATTGTCTTTTACATTTATTTATTTGAGGGATTTGTGTTTAGAGTTAAGAAAGCACTCACCTGGCGTGCCCATTGAGAAAGTGATGCCTTGATTGAAGCTGCAAAACGAGTAGCATCGTTCTGCATATTCTCTATGTCAACAGCTACACCATCATATCTGTCTTCATGGGCTTTCAGCACTTCACATATTTCATACGCAGAGGATTCGTTCAAAACTGTTTCGACGTTGTTGATGACCTCGTTCGTGGTAGCCGAGACCTCGTTCGTTGGGAATGCCATTTTGCAGTGCAAGCGGATAAGCGACCTGCCAAAAAACTGTTCAAAAAGCAATTCTATTCTTCTGAGTAAGTGGCCTTCTTCCTGAGCGTGTACAAAAGCAGATTGAATTGATATTTCATGTGGTAGAGGGAGGAAGTGTATATATAATAGTGGCGACTAGAAGTTTGTGAATCTGAGACGAATGTGTCGGGTCGTAATAACCAACGGCCACTACGCTTCCGTGCACCTTCAACATTAATATAGAGAAGCACGTGAAAACTTGTGCGCAAAGAAACGACAAGTAGTCAAATCCTGATAGCAATATTATAATTTGATACGTTGTGGAAGAAACCTCCTACTTATCAAACGACAAGTAGTCAAAAATTTATCGAGAATAATTCTAAAGGACACACAGATCACCTACCGGCATTGTTAAGAGGTTTGCATTTCCTTGCATTATGTTTTTTGTTATAGTTTATTGTAAGTTATTTATAAGGGAAAATGTTTATAAACATAAGTTTTTTAAAAAGGGTTAAACTTTTTATCTTTCTAATTATTAAATAGATTTTTTATTATGAAAGTATTTTAAATTTGAGTGAATTTAGTCATTATTTGTAATTAATCGTTCAAAAAAATCATGTATAAAAAAAACTCATGTCTAGAATGTTAATGAATCCAAATCTAAGCATCTAGAATTTATGGGTAGAACTAGAAGATGTGCTTGAGTGTTTACTAATGATGAAAAAATGGGCAATGAAGATTAGACGTACTTAGATAGATTAGTTAAAACCCAATGGGGAGACCTTAATAAAGAGTTCACAAGAAAAATGAACAAACATGGGTTCCAAAATGGCTAACCAAATTGTATGAAATCTTAACTATCATTTAGTGGCCATGGATTGCAAACCCTATGTGTTATTGAAATTTCAAACTGCAGCAAAATTTGGAGGGACCCATGAATACCCTTCAAATGCCTTATAACTAGAAAATGATTGTCAACATTCTATTTTTGATCTTTTCATTCAGGTTTGGTGCATCAGCCTCAAATTTTTGAAGCACTTTTAGGCGAATTAACTCAACAAGGACACAAAATGACTTAAAATATTCATTTGGAAACTTATATTTAAACTTGATTTTAGGTCAAGATAGCCATTTTTTGTGGTTCTATAAAACAAGTCTAACATGTATTAAGTTGGAAAATGTGATCTCGAGTCTAATCCGTAGAATCAAGGCCTTTTCAAAAATGGGTTCATAACATTAGGGGAATTTAGATCTATCAAGGGTTTTTAAAGAATGATTAACAACTTGAAAGATGATCCTGTTAGCCCTTGGGTCTGAATTTGGATGGTTAAGGTTTGGAATTGGATTTTTGATGTGATGCAATGATGTAACTAGTTGAACTATGAAAATATAATGATTTGTTATGAATTATGACTAACTAAGGGCATATAGAAAAAATTATGTTCCTAAAATGAGGAGAGCAAACATAGAGGTACTTATCATGTAATTTTAGATTGATTCGTACCGGTGTAGGGTGCCATGTTCCCAGGATTGAAACATTGGTTCTAAAAAATAATTTCACAGTCTTGAAGTGCTTGGTGTGTAGCTCCCATCCTTTGAATTTGGTTGTCAAATCTTCTCCTATTATTAAGAAACACAAATTCCACATCTTATTAGCTTTTAGGATTAATGAATGAATAACCTTCAATCTCTCTCAAATTCAGCTTTAGATCAAAAGTTTAAAAAATAGGAAAGGAGGAGAAGGGTTATGTCATATAGGGGATTGTCTTAGTCAAACATCATATTGGTATTTATACCTCCATAATGTAAAATTTGATGATAAAAAAGAGAGCACATCCCTTTGAGGGATAGAGACTAAATGATAAAAAGTAGTGAATTGACAATTTGATGCAACTCACCACTTAGATTTGATCTCCTTAATGGAGTGAATTCATGTTCATCACCTTCAAGAATAAATTACAACTTGACTTGTTTTGATTTGAATACCTACAATTGTTAGTGCTAGAAAATGCAATGCATGCAAAAACATGAACAAACTCACAAAAATCTTGATATGATGCTTAAATTATGAAATGCTAATTCTGCACATGCACACGTTAGCTCTTAAAATGGGGCCCCTTACTAGGTAAACAACGAGTAGGGACATGAGACTTAGGGATGAGACTTTAGAACGATGCTTGAAATATTAAACTTAGTCTTAGGACCAAATGACAAATAATTGATGATTTGTAACCTATATAATAGTAAGGCAATATTTTCAATAAAGCAAAGGGTAACGACCAAGATTGCTAGGATTTATGGGTCAGTAAGATGATGGGTTAAAAGGAATAAGTCATGACTTGAATGACCAAGAATTGGTTATAAAAGGTCAACATCAAATTAGAATGCTTGCAAAGGATTCAGACTTATAATATTTCTTAGAAAGGGTTTTAGCAACACAAAAACCTTAGGGCATGACAACAAGCGAAACCCTAAGCCCTAGGCCATGAGAACATCCAAATTTTGAAAACTTATACCAATGTACAACACAAAGAATTTTAGGGGTTCCACCATGGAGAATTCTCTACATACCCATTCATGGAAAGCTCATCACATAATTTTTTCAATAGGGCACCCATGCTATGTGCCACATTCTTGGTGTGAGACATTTAGAGGTTCGACAGTCAAAGATTGTTTTATCAGATTTTGTTGGCAGTGCTGATCCCATTTCTCTTGTTCTCTGTGGCTTGGTTTCAAGGCTTGTTGTTCCTGATAGGAGAGGTTGGCAGTTTCTTATGGGATGGGGTATTTTCATTAAGTAGATGTTTGAGCATGAGACTAGATATGTATGGGGTTCATGTCTCCTTTCCCACTTGTACAGAGATATGCATGAGGTTGCATATCATGTTGGGAAATCTATTTTTGTCAATGTTTATCTTCAACATGTATGGGCTTGAGAGCATATCTCAGTCACATGACCTAATGGTATATTGGATTGTACTGCTGGAGATCCATACTCTTATCATTATGGAGATTTTTTGCATTATACATTTCCTGTACAACTTTCCTATTGGCGTTGTGTATTTGATGACATGTCAGGTTTTGTATGGAGACCCTATATGGATTGTGAGGCATGGTCTACTGATCAAGAGAAGTTGGTATACTATAGGAAGACTAGATGGTTGATTGGTTGCTCACACTCTCTTTTGGAGAGATATCTTCCTGACAGGGTTTGTAGACAGTTTGGAGAAAGATAGGGCAGATTTTCAAATGCTTACGAGGCTCCATTTGGTCAGACCACCAAAGAGGTCTATGTCTGGGGTTTGTAGGTCGATCGAGATGCTATTGTTGTTATATTTATAGCTCTTTCCCTAGTTGGATGGGGTTAGCTAGTGGGGTTAGCAGATTTGAGTACTACTCCTAATTATGATCCATGGTGGGCATGCCATGTTCCTTTGAGATTCACTGATCCTAGTGGTGATCCTTTAGTGGGTAAAGCAGGCATCACAAGTCGCCAAAGAGAGAGATAGTGTATTGAGATCTTAGTAGAGTAGCTTGGTAGAGCTCAATAGGACAATGCCTAGGGTGATCAGATGAAGGATTAGGGATAGGTTCAAAGTCCCCCTTAACCACCTAGAGATGGAGGTGCACAGTTGGCCACAAAGATAGTGCAACGATAGGCCTCATAGGCTTAGATTGTCACATTGAAAATAGAGAGAGACACTACTCGGGAGGAGAGAGATGGTTTTAGGGTGGAGCGAGACACTGATATTAGGCATTTTCTCATTGCTGAGACACAGTTACAGGCTTTTAGCACTGAGAGAGACAATATGAGGAAAGAGCATGATAGTATACGATTTGAGCAAGATTGATTGTTACAAATGTTGACATATTATCAAACTCTGTATGAGGCCTTTGTTTCTAGATCGCAACATCGTCCATAGTTTGGAGAGCCCAGCATTGAGGGGGTGGTGCCAACTTGGGTGGGCACTTTGTCAGATAGCTAGATCTAGAGGGTGATCCACAACCTGGTCTTTAGGGTCCTCCTCTTCCTGTCGAGGAGTGTCATATTTGTTCTTGATCTTTATGATGTTGTTATTTAGAGACTTATATTGTAGACATGATTTTGTATATATTTATCAACCCACTCGAGTCTGTGTATATATGTATCAATTTTTATTATTCTCTCACACTTGTTCCCATGATGATGTACCATGACATTCTCCTTTTTTGATGATGATGTATATGAGATATGCATGCTTTGATTTGGCTCATTATATGTTTACGTGATGATTTATGGATTCTGATGTATGATGATGTATGGGTATGTGTAGGATCATCATGGAAAAAAAAGGCCCTTAAGTGGCAATAAAAATTCAAAAAATCAGAGTTAGGTAACTTGACATAAAAATTTGAATAAGTTATCTATATTATTTCAAAAATATGTAAGAATAGAATTTGTAGCAAATTGAATTTAGTTTCTAAACTACTAGGTTTATTTTAAAAAATAAAAATATATTTGGTGAAAATTTGAAATTTCAATGCAGTAGTACTTAAATTTCAAGGAAAAAATAAGAAGTAGGTGTCTGTCTGACCACCCTAACCACAATAAAATGATAATTATTTTTTACAATATTTTTGATATAAGTAGAGGAATCATGTCCTGATGTGATGCATATTTTTTTGTAATTTTTTTCCAAGTAAATAATTAATTGGGTAAGTGCACCAAGATGGTTCCCAAAAAGGGGACTTAAGTGGACAACTTTTTTCTAAAATCAGGAAATACTAACCTTGGACGTGAAATTGAGGATACTTACAGTCAAAATTTTGAGATGGAACAAAAAGAAGGATTCAAGTGCTCTGAGTCTATTTTCTAAACTACTAATTTGTTTTGAAAATGGTTGATATTAAGCGGTTCAAACAAGGGACGTACATAGGTTGGTGTCGTTTTTGTCAAAAAAACATAACATAGAAACTCTTGTACGACCCTCGTATGATGAACTTTTTTTTAGTATTTTGAAAATTGCTACGATAAGAAGTTAGCTAATAGTAGTTGATGCACAATTTTTCTGATAATTTTTAAATTAATATTTTAATTTTTACTAATTTTCAAAGTGGACACTTCCTGAAAAATATAATTCTGGTCATGCTACTCCTACAAATTTTGGAAACTAATTGAAATTTAAAAAAAAAAATTAAAAAAATTGTAGAATGGAGTCTAGTTTCTAAAAATGTAATTTATTTGAAAATTTGATAAACGGTTAATTTATAATGAAAAAAACACCAAACACTATTTTTTGGAAAAAAAAAGACATACAAACAAAAGAAATTATGGATGAAAGGCTAAACATTGTCAGAAAGTGAAAAAAATTACATTGTTGGATATCTAAGAGAGTTCCCAACATTACCCATGTGTTCGATTTTTTCGATATTGAACCACATGCAATCCTGACGGTGAGCACGAACCCAATTATGTGAAAAATTGTAGAATTTACAAAAACACGTCTCTGGTCATTGAGAATGCCCTCCAAGCCTTTGGGTTGGTATTCCAAATAAAATACCAATCCCAAGGCTTGGGGATTCCCAAAGCAAGATATAATGTGAGCGCATTATAATGTGCCCGCGTTATAACACGCTCGTGTTATATCTCAGTTTTCACATGTTTTGTGAATGCATTTTTTGCATTTTGTGAATGCATTGACAAAACGTGAGCACGTTATAACGCGCTCGTGGTTTGGTGTAAATTGAATTTTTTTCTTCTCTTTTTCTTATCTCTTTCCTCTTATTATCTTTCAGGGAAACTACATGAAATAAACATTTAAGTATAAGTTGACATTTACATATGGAAATTTACTTTCTTATACTTTAAGTTATATTTCATGTATATAGGCAAGATGTTTGAGAGTGGTTTTAGATCTCTAGGAGTTATAATGCAAATTCTAGTTTTTGGAAGATCTTAAAAATTTCAGACTTAGTCAAATTTCAGTAATCAATATCTCAAATTTCAGTAATCAGGGGCTCAAATTTTAGTAGTCAACAAGTTCTATCATATTTCTCTCTCACTCTATCATTCTCTCTACTCTCTATCTCTCCACTCCTTCTCTCTCTCTCCCTTCCTCCCTCTCTCCGCTCTCTCTCTCCCTTCCTCCCTCTCTCTCCTCTCTCTCTTCTAGTTTTTGGAAGATCCCACAAATTTCAAACTTAGTCAAATTTCAATAATCAGGAGGTCAAATTTCAGTAATCAATTTTTTTAATTATTTTTCTCTCTATCTCACTCATTTTTATCCCTTACACTCTAGACCTCTCTCTCACTATCTCTATCCCTTTTTCTGACTCTCTCTCCCTTGATCTCAAGAAATCTCTCTCTCTCTCTCTGTCTCTCTCTCCTTTTCCCTCTAATTCTCTCTACCTCACTTATCTCTCCCTCTCTCCCACCTTCCCTCTCTACTTGTCTCTATCTCCCTTCCCCCCCTCTCTCTCTCTCTCTACCTACCTACCTCTCCCTCCATCACGCCCTACCACTCTCTATTTCTCTCTAGCTAACCTCTCTCTCACCTCCCTCTCTCTCCCTCCATACTTCTCTCTCCCTCTCTTCTTCCTTATCTACTATCTATATCCCATCTCTCTTTACCTACCTCTACATCCATCAAACCTTACCACTCTCTCTACACCTCTCTCCCTCCCTCCCTCATTCCCTCTCTACTTCTCTCTATCTCACCTCTCTCTCTACCTCTCCTTCCATCTCTACTTATCTTTATCTCCTCTCTCCCTCTCTCTACCTACCTCTCCTTCCACCACTCTGTATTTCTCTTTATCTCACCTCTCTCTCCCTCACTACATCTCTCTCCCTCCCTCTCTACTTATCTATATCTCCCCTATGCCTCTCTACCTAGCTCTCCATCCATCACAACCTACCACTCTCTCCCCCTTACTCTCTATCTCAACCCCCAATCTCTCCATCCATACCTCTTCCTCTCCTTCCCTCTCTACTTTCTACCTCCCTAATCCTTCTCTACCTACTCCATCCATCACTTCTTAACACTCTCTCTACACCTCTCTATCTTTCTTCTCTCCCTCCCTCCCTCATTCCCTCTCTAATCTCTCTCTACCTCTCCTCCCCTCTCTAATTATCTTTATCTCCCCTATCCCTCTCTCTCTCATGAGATGTCTCCCTCCCTACCTTTCCGTTATATGCTCTCTATCTCTCCTCTCCATCCCTCTACCTCTCTCTCTCTCACTCTCTCTCACTCCTCCCTTACCCTCTTTCTCTCTCACTCTCTCCTCTTTATCTCACCATTCTCTCTTTCCCTCTTTGTAACTCTCTACTTCTCTATATGTCACCATTCTCTCTACATATCTTTATCTCACCTATCCCTCTTTACCTCTCCCTTCCTCCCCTCTCTCACCCACCCTCCCTCCTTCCCTCTATCTCTATCTCTCTCTAATTCTCTCTATCTCACCTATCCCTATCTACCTGCATATCCCTCCATCGCTCCCTACCACACTCTCTCTATTGTTGTCTATCTCACCTCTCTTTCACCTCCCTCTCTCCCCCTCCATACCTCTCCCTCTAATTTCCTCTCTACTCTCTATCTCCCTAATCCCTCTCTACCTACCTCTCCATCCATAACTCCCCACCACTCTCTCTATACCTCTCTATATTGATTCTCTCCCTCCCTTATCCTCTCTCTACTTATCTCTACCTCTTTGTCTTTCTCTAATTATCTGTATCTCCCCTATCCCTCTCTCTCTCTCACTAGATGTCTCTCTCCCTACCTTTTCCCCTATATACTCTCTATCTCTCCTCTCCCTCCCTCTACCTCTCTCTCAATCTCTCTCACTCCTCCCTCACCCTCTTTCTCTCTCACTCTCTTCTCTCTATCTCACCATTCTCTCCTTCTCTCTCTATAACTCCTTCTCTATATGTCACCATTCTCTCTCTACTTATCTTTATCTCACATATCCCTCTATACCTCTCTCTTCATCCCCTCTCTCACCCACCCTCCCTCCTTAACTATATCTCCATCTCTCTCTACTTCTCTCTATCTTACTTATCTCTCTCTACCTGCATATCCCTCTATCACTCCCTACCACACTCTCTTTATTTCTCTCTCTCTCACCTCCCTCTCTCTCCCTCCATACCTCTCCCTCCGTATATCCTTCCTTATCTACTCTTTATCTCTCATGCCTCTCTACCTCTCCTTACCTCTCTACTTATATTTATCTCCTCTTTCCCTCCCAACCTCCCTCTCTCTCCCCAATCCCTCCCTCCCCCTCTTTCTCTCTCCCCCTATGAGGGTTGAGGGTGTAAGGTTTAGTGTTTAAGGTATAGGGTTGAGGTTATAGGGTTAAATGTATAGGGAATAGGATTTAGGGTTTAGGATATTAGGTATAAAGTTGAGGGTATAGGGTATAGGGATGAGGGATGAGGGTTTAGGGTTTAAGGTATAGGGTTGAGGGTTGAGGGATAGTGTTTAGGGTTGAGGGAATAAGGTTAAGTTTATAGGATATATGGATTATGTTTTAGGATATTGTGTATATAGTTGAGGGTATTGGGTTGAGGATATTACGTTTAGGGTTGATGGTTTAGGTATAAGGATTTATGTACAAGTTTAAGGGTTGAGGGTTGAGATATAATGTTCAGGGTTGAGGGTATGAGGTTAAGTGTATAGGGTATAGGGATTAGGGTTTAGGGTGTAGAGTTAAGGGTATAAGGTATAGGGTTAATGCTTGAGAGTGTAGGGTTTTCTGTTTAAGTATAGGTTTGAGGGATAATGTGTATGGTTTAGGGTATAAGGTTGAGGGTGTAGGGTTTAGGGTTTAAGGTATAGGGTTGAGGGTTGAGGGATAGTGTTCAAGGTTGAGGTTATAGGGCTAAGTGTATAGGGTATTGGATTAGGGTTTAAAATAATGGGTATAGGGTTGAGGGTATAGGGCTCAGTGTATAGGGTATAGGGATTAGGCCTTAGAATAATGGGTATAGGGTTGATGGTTTTGGGTTTAGGAATGAGGTTTAGGGTTTAGGGTTTAGTGTACAAGGTTGAATGTAGGGTTTAGGGTTTAAGTATAGGGTTGGGGGATTATGTTCAGGGCTTAGGTTATAAGGTTGAGGGTATAGGGTATAAGAATAAGGGTTGAAGGTGTAGGGTTGAGGTATAGTGTTCAAGGTTGGGGGTGTAGGGTTAATTGTATAGGGTATATGGATTAGAGTTTAGAATATTGGGTATAGGGTTGAGGGTATTGGGTTTAGGATTAAGGGTTTAGGGTTCAAGGTTTACGGTACATGGTTTAATGTAGGATTTAGTGTTTAATTTTAAGGTTAAGGGTTCAGGGATAATGTTTAGGGTATAGGTTATAGGGTATAGGGATGAGGATTGAGCGTGTAGGGTTTATGGTTGAAGGTATAGGGTTGAAGGTATTAGGTTAAGTTTATAGGGTATAGGGATTAGGGTTTAGGATATTAGGTATAGGGTTGATGGTATTGGGTTGAAGGTTTAAGGTTAAGTTTATAGGGTATAGGGATTAGGGTTTAAGGGAGAGAGAGAGAGACCTAAGAGAGGGTGAAATTGGCAACTATGTTGCCAATTTTACTGAATTAGCAAGCTAGTTGACCCACTGGCTTGCCAATTCGGTGAAATTGGCAACCTAACTTGCCCTGTTTGAAAAAATGGGTCTGAGAAATAGGGTCTCCTGGTTTATCACTAGGAGACCCCATTTCTTGGACCCATTTTTTCAAAACAGGCCACTACATTAACAATTTCATTGAATTGGCAAGCCAATGGGCCCACTAGCTTGGCAATTCAGTGAAATTGGTAGCCTAACTTGCCCTGTTTGAAAAAATGGGTCCAAGAAATGGGGTCTCTCGATTATTTACATCACCAAGAGACCCCATTTCTTGGACCCATTTTTTAAAAATAGGTCACTACATTACCGATTTCACCGAATTGGCAAGCCAATTGGCCTAGTAGCTTGGCAGTTTAGTGAAATTGGCAACCTAACTTGCCTGTTCGAAAAAATGGGTCCAACAAATGGGGTCTCCTAGTGATTTACATCACCGAGAAACCCCATTTCTTGGACCCATTTTTTCAAATAGGCCACTACATTGCCAATTTCACTGAATTGCCAAGCCAGTGAAATTGGAAACCTAACTTGTCTTGTTTGAAAAAATGGGGTCTCTCGGTGATGTAAAATCATTGAGAGACCCCATTTCTTGGACCCATTTTTTTCAAACAGGCCACTACATTTCCAATTTCACCGAATTGGCAACCCAGTGGGCCCACTAGATTGGCAATTCGATGAAATTGGCAACCTAACTTGCCTATTTGAAAAAATGGGTCCAAGAAATGGGGTCTCTCGATGATTTACATCACTAAGAGAACCCATTTCTTGGACCTTTTTCAAACAGGCCACTACATTTCCAATTTCACTAAATTGGCAAGCAAGTGGGCCCACTAGCTTGCCAATTTGGTGAAATTGGCAACCTAACTTGTCCCGTTTGAAAAAATGGGTCCAAGAAATGAGGTCTCCCAGTGATGTACATCACCAGGAGACCCCATTTCTTGGAGCCATTTTTTCAAACATGCCACTACATTGCCAATTTCAATGAATTGGCAAGCCAGTGTGCCCACTAGCTTGGTAATTCAGTGAAATTGGCAACCTAACTTACCTATTTGAAATAATGGGCCCAAGAAATGGAGTCTCTCGATGATGTAAATCATTGGGAGACCCCATTTCTTGGGCCCATTTTTTCAAACAGGCTAGTACATTTCCAATTTCACTGAATTGGCAAGCCAGTGGGCCCACTAGCTTGCTAATTTAGTGAAATTGACAACCTAACTTGTCATGTTTGAAAAAATGGGTCCAAGAAATGGGGTCTCTGGTGATGTAAATCATTGGAAACCCCATTTCTTGGACCCATTTTTTCAAACAGGCCACTACACTGCCAATTTCACTGAATTGGAAAGCTAGTGGGCCCACTAGCTTGGCAATTCGATGAAATTAGCAACCTAACTTGCCTATTTGAAAAAATGGGTCCAAAAAATGGGTTATATCGATGATGTAAATCACTAAGAGACCCCATTTCATGGAGCCATTTTTTCAAACAGGCCACTACAATCCTAATTTCACCAAATTGGAAAGCTAGGGTAGAGGGTTTAAGGGTTTAAGGGTTAATGGTAGAGGGTAGAGGGTTAAGGGTAGAGGGGAGAGAGATAGAAGGAGTGAGTGAGTGAGAGAGAGATACTTGGGAGAGGGAGATGAGGTAGGAGGGAGAGACTTGAAAGAAAGAGAGAGGGAGGAAGTAGGAGAGAGATAGAGGGTAGAGGGTTTAAGGGTTTAAGGGTTAAGTGTTTATGGTTTACAGTTAAGGGTAGAGGGTAGAGGATTAAGGGTTTAAGGGTAAAGGGTAGATGGTAGAGGATTAAGGGTAGAGGGGAGAGAGATAGAAAAAGTGAGTGAGAGAGTGAGTGAGAGAGACTTGAGATAGGGAGAGGGAGTAGGAGAGATCTTCTTGAGAGAGAGAGGGAATGGGAGAGAGATAGATGGTTTAATGATTTAAGGGTTAAGTGTTTAGGGTTTATAGTTAAGGGTAGAGGGGAGAGAGATAGAGGGAGTGACTGAGAGAGACCTAAGAGAGGGAAAGGGGGTAGGAGGGAGAGGGTTGAGAGAGAGAGAGTGAGGGAGGGAATGGGAGAGATATAGAGGGAGGGAGGATTAAGGGTAGAGGGTAGAGAGTTTAAGGGTTAAGGGTTAAGGGTAGAGGGTAGAGGGGGTTTAAGGATTAAGGGTAGAGGGCAGAGGGTTTAGGGTAGGGAGAGAGATAGAGGCAGTGAGTGAGAGAGAGAGAGAGACCTGAGAGAGGGAGATGGGTTAGGATGGAGAGACTTGAGAGAGAGAGATGGAGGGAGTGGGAGAGAGATAGAGGGAGGGAAGGTTAAGGGTAGAGGGTAGATGGTTTAAGGGTTTAGGGTTTAGGATTAAAGGTAGAAGGGAGAGAGATAGAGGGAGTGACTGAGAGAGAGCGAGCCTTGAGAGATAGAGAGGGGTTAGGAGGGAGAGGGTTGAGAGAGATAGAGGGAGGGAGAGTTATGGGTATAGGATAGAGGGTTTAGGGTTTAAGGGTAAGGGTTTAAGGTTTAGGGTTAAGGGTAGAGGGTTAAGGGTTCAAGGGTTAAGGGTAGAGCATTAATGGTTAAGGGTAGAGGGAAGAGAGATAGAGGGAGTGAGAGACCTAAGAGAGGGAGAGGTAGTAGGAGGGAGAGACTTAAGAGAGAGAGATGAAGGGAGTGTTAGAGAGATAGAGGGAGGGAGGGTTAAGGGTAGAGGGTATAGGGTTTAGGGTTTAGTGTTTAAGGGTTAATGGTTTAGGATTTAGGGTTAAGGGTAGAGGGGATAGAGATAGAGATAGAGGGAGTGACTAAGAGAGAGAGATACCTAAGAGAGGGAGATGGGGTAGGAGGGAGATATTTGAGAGAGAGAGAGAGGGATTAGGAGAGAGATAGAGGGTAGAGGGATAATGATAGAGGGTAGAGGGTTTAAGGGTTTATGGGTTAAGGGTTAAGGGTAGAGGGGAGAGAGATAGGAGTGAGTGAGAGAGAGAGACTTGATATAGGGAGAGGGGGTAGGAGGGAGAGACTTGAGAGAGAGAGGGAGGGAAGATATAGAGACTCTCCCTCATACCCCCTATCTCTCTCAAGACTCTCCCTCCTACCCCATCACCCTCTCAAGCCTCTCTCACTCACTCAATCCCCTCTACCCTTAACCATAAACCATAAAACCTTATCCCTTTAAACCTACACCCTTAAACCCTCTACTAGCTTCCCTTAACCCTCTACCCTCTATTTGTCTCCCACTCACTCGCTCCCTATCTCTTTGTCAAGTATCTCCCTCCTACCCCCTCTCCCTCTATCACGTCTCTCTCCCACTCACTCCTTTTATCTCTCTCCACTCTACCCTCTACCCTTAACTCTCTACCCTCTATCTCTCTCCCACTCCCTCCCTCTCTCTCATTCACTCTCTCCATCTCTCTTGTCTACCCTTAATCCTAAACCATAAACCCTTAAACCTTAAACCCTATACCCTCTACCTCTCTCTCACTCCCTCCATCTCTCTCTCTATGTCTCTCTCAATTCTCTCCCTCCTAACCCCTCTCCCTCTCTCAGGTCTCTCTCTCTCTCACTCTTATCTCTCTCCTCTCTACCCTCAACCCTTAACCCTTAAACCCTCTACCCTTTACGCTCTATCTCTCTCACACTCCCTTTCTCTCACACACACAAATATCTCCCTCATACCCCCTCTCCCTCTCTTACATATCTCTCTCTTAGTCAATCCCTCTATATCTCTCCCCTCTACCCTTAACTCTAAACCCTCAACCCTCAACCCTTAAATAGTAAACCCTTAAACCCTCTACCATCTACCCTTAACCCTCCCTCCCTCTTACCCCCTCCCCCTCTCTCAAGTCTCTCTCTCTCACTCACTCCCTCTATCTCTCTCCCACTCACTCCCTCCCTCTCTCTCTCTCAACCCTCTCCCTCCTACCCCCTCTCCCTCTCTCCCTCTCTCAGGTCTCTCTCTCTCTCAGTCACACTCTCTATCTCTCTCCCCTCTACACTTTAGCCTAAAATAACCTTTAAACCCTAAACCATTAAACCCTCTACCCTCTACCCTTAACACTACCTCCCTCTACCTCTCTCCCACTCCCTTCCTCTCTCTCTCTCTCTCAAGTCTCTCCCTCCTACCTGCACTTCCTCTCTCAAGTCTCTCTCTCACTCACTCCCTCTATCTCTCTCCCTTCTACTCTAAACCATCTACTCTATACCCTTAACTCTTAAACCCTAAACTCTTAAACCCTTAACCCTCTACCCTTAGCCCTTAAACTCTCTACCCTCTACCCTTAAACCCTCCCTCCCTCTATCTCTCTCCCACTCTCTCACTCTCTCTCTCAACCCTATCCCTCCTACCTCCTCTCCCTCTCTTAGGTCTCTCTCTCTCTCTCAGTAACTCCATCTATCTCTATCCCCTTCACCCTTAACCGTAAACCCTAAACCCTTAACCCTTAAACGCTAAACCCTTAAACCCTCTACCCTCTACCCTTAACCCTATTGATGGTGTTTTTATGCACTTCACAACATAGGTAATATGTAGGTGTATTACCTCTCTTGAAAGACAATCTTCCACAATAAAATTGCAGAACACTATCCCAAGGTCTCTCGGATGTGAGGTCATGACGGAGCTTGGAACATATCAGTTGTTTGATGTGATTTTTCTGGAATCACAAGGCGGTCTTACATGGTCAAAGCTGTAGGAGAATTGGGTCAATGAATGGAGTTTGATGGATATGGAATTGTTGTACCTTGTTGCAGGTTCAGGCAGCAGTCCTAGACTCCATTATTTCGTCAGATTTGGCTTTACAATGTGCAACAAACCTTAACACAAGTTATTTCTAAAAAAAAAGGAAAAATGGCAAGGAAGGAGGATGGTTCCTGGACATGCAACTACCGATGAACAGTGATCATGGAGGTTCCTGCTATGGACAGTTTCCTTAAATAGAATTTCACTAAATCTGAATTCTCATAATATCATGAAATCTATGCTATCTTCTAAGGACTGCAGATATTCATCATTCATTCGCCATGGAAATGTGAATAAAGATAAATTTTAATGAGCAGCAATGAAATTAAAGTCCAGGCTAACTTTACACAGTCATCTACCAGTAGCAAATGACCAAAAGTATGGACAAGGAAAGCATACACACAATAGTAATCTTCGAAACCAGAGACAACATACTAACTACCAAAGCTAATCTAAGGATACTAAAGCAGCAAAGTAACTTGAAGAAAAGTTCTAACTAAAGGGAGAAGAATCATGAAACATGTGGAGAAACCCAAAAATACACCAGAAGATGACTATATTTTCTATTATAATTTATGTAGCATGTCTTTACAACAACTCAACTCTCTTAAAATGAGAGGAGGAGAGCCCTATTTATAGTTTTAAAAAAAAAAAATGAGTGGCCAAGATTCACTTTACAATAGGGTTTCACCTACCCCCAAATATATTACATTTATAAGACACATTCTTGTCTTTTCCCTATTTTGTCATCTAGTGACAGTACTATAGCAATTTCATCTTTTAGCAATTTTCCCTCTACTGTAGCTATTCTTTGAGGAACTCTTCATCGATGACAGGGTTTCCTTCACGCTTCTTCAACATTGCATACTCTACGAAGTTCAAGATCAGTGGCTGGAGCTTATCCATCTTCGTGATGTCCGATCGCAGTACTTGGTAGCTCCATTCCTGGGAATTGCTGATGAGTTTCTTCTAGTCCTCTTCATATTTGGCTGCATTATCCTTGAAAAGCTCTGACTACACGAAGGCACGAGATGCAAAACTCATGAAGTTAGTGGTGACCTCAGCTGACATCCCATCTTCCATGATCTTCAAGAAGTGGGGCTTTATTTTTTCAGGATTGATCTCAACTGTGGGCGGCTCATACCCTATCATCAGCTTGAGGTATCGAGAGCACTCTTCTTTGGAATCCCTAGCCGATTCGATGTCCGGCGCTATACGCTCCAAGATCTGCTCTAGCCTTTTCCTTCTGTGATTGAAATCTCACTTCCAGACATCCACTAACCAGTGATCATCGTCCTTGAAGGCTAGGTCCTTTTCCTAGACCTCGCTTGGAAACGTGAGTATGGCCTTAATCTTTGGATAGGTAGCATCATGCCTCCTGGGAAACTCTTCGTAGACTTGCCTTGTATGCTCAAGGGTTCTCTGTACTTCTAGGAACTTATTTGTTGTCTGGATAGCCAAATTGATACCTATGTTTCGCATGTCTAAGACCTATCGGAACCAATTTTCCGTAGTCTTGTCTAACTTTCTTTTCTTTTCTAACTTGTTAATCTATTCCTGAGATAGCAACTATGGCGGAGCCGATGACGTGGTGGGTTGTTCATCCGCAGATGACCACTACTGAATATAGGCCATTAGATCGGCCACTTGTTCCTTGAGCTCCTCCTTTGAAATCTTATCCTGTTGGATAAGCTGTACCACTATGGCGACCGACTCCTAGAGGTGACCAACCTTTTGCTCCCTCGTGGCCACTCCCAAATTGATGGTGGAGATGTTATAAATTATACCTTGTTCTCCAACCACTGGTGTCGCTATCTGTATTGCCCTTGATGCTGAGGCATCCATGGTTACCTTTGATCTGATCTTCGGCTTCTTCTCCTTCTTGGTACTTATTTGTGCTCTGGCCATAATGGCTTCCAGCCTTGCCTTGGGATCCTTCAAGGCAAGAGTCTTTTTCTTTAGCTCCTCTGTAGCCAATCGGGTACTTGGGGCTCTTCCCTAGGTGGTTCACTTTGAGTCCCGTTGTCTTCCTTCTCAAGCTCAATAGCTCCAACGACCAAAGCCTTCTCCTTAGTCCCCACATCTTCTCTCTCCTCATCGGAGTCTTGTTCAAACATTTCATGTCTGGTGGGGGACTTAGTAGGCAACTTCTTTTTGGGTGGATCTTATTTTTCAACATCCCCCTCTTCTTCGGTCTGATTATATTCCTACTCTTTGGGGTTCTCCTCTTTCTCGTCTCCATGGAGGGATGTTTCCTTTTCGTGCTCTAGGGTTTGGTCATGCCCCTTAGTAGGGGACTTGCTGCCCTTAGTCTCTGGAGTAGCAACTTCCTCCTCTCGTGCAAGCCGGTCCTTGGCTTCCTTATCTTCAATCTCCTTGAGTTGCTTGGCCCATTCTGCATTGAGCTCGGGGTCATTTGATTCTCTTATAAATTTAACATTCAGCTCTTCGCTGCTATTGCTAGAGGATTCGTAGGCCACCTCGTCTATCTCCCAACGTTCAAACAATGGATGTTCGTGGTACTCAAATTCTTCATCTTCTGGCGCCTTTGTAGCCACTAGCTGCTTCCGCTCAAGCTCATTTGATATTTGCATTGTCACTTTCATCTTTGGTGGTTTAATAGAGGGAGAGGGAGCTGGAGTGTAGGCCATATCCTAAGCTATTGCAGCCTAAACCATTAGATTAGTAAGCATCCCCAAAATCTCAAATGATATGTTTTGCATGTACTTCACAAAGGACTCCAGGAGGCTAAGGGAAGGCATCATAGCAATGGAAGTAGAGGGAAGGGAAGGACACATAGAGGAAGAGGAGACTGGCGAGGTCGTGGTGGATGATGAATCCACGAGAATAATCTGTAAGATTGGAGGAGTGGAAGCAAGGTGGATGGAGATGTCCACTGCAGGCGAGGAGGAAGTGAAAACTACAAGCGAAGTAAGCAGGGTAGGGGCAGCAGTGATTGCAGTAGGTTGAGACTACGGTGAGTTAGATCCTTCTCCCCCTATCTTGTGGGGTGGATCCTTGGACATCACAGTCATCCCCGTGCCCCCAGTTGTTTTTCTCTTCTTCTTGGAAGGCTTGGGATCAGAAGCCTTACAGGCATAGACCTTTAGCTTGGATAGTTGTTAACTGGCCTCCTCTCTCTTCTTGGTCTTGACTGATGGTGAGGTTTTGGATGTTTCCTCGGTTGCAATGGCAGCCACGCCACCTTTGGAGCCACTTGGTTCACTTGCATGTTCACTTGTAAATTAATTAAATGTCAAGGCAACCCCTTGTTGTTTCAATTGGGCCACCTTTTGGTCAATCCATGCCCTTGTTCAGATCTCAACGGGCTTAGTGAGTATGTTGATGTCATCAAGTTCTGGTTCATTTCAGTCAATCGTAGGCAGTGGAAAATTGGTGACGACATCATATCCTGGGTCAATCACCGTGTCCTCATCCTCCTCGAGGTGGTCAAAAACTGGGCATAGGTTGATTCTATGCATGTAGATGGTGGTGATGCGCATGTAGTGCCACAATCGCTCCTGATCATCCTTGCAGGTTGCCCAAAAATCCTCGATGTTGTGGAGGTGGGCATACTCCCATCCTAGTGCCTTCCTGATGTGTTCGTACGGGTCCATTCGAGGGCGAGTAGTATATTGATGGAAGTGGTATTCGGTCAACTCCCTTTCTGAATACCCCGCACACTGGGAGGTATGAATTTTGTACATTCCTTGGTCGAGCCCAATCGGGTAGGGTGTGCCTACCAGATGCTTGCTACTCAAGATGTTATGGATGTGCCTGAGCTGCTGTGTCAGCTCCAAAAAGAATAATCCGGTCGTTGGGGTACTAGGGTAGCTTTTTTGGTCTTTTAGTGAATCCCTGGGCACGGATGTATGTGAACTTTGGGAATTGAATATAAAGGAAGGCATATTGCCTAAGGAGGGCTTTGGCACTATGAGAAACTCTCCTTTGAAAGTCGCCCCCAAGGGACCGAATGATGTGGGTGATGAATGCATCATTCACCCGACATTAATCCCTCTTGAAGTTTCAGAATTGCAACTAAGGGTACTTATCATAAGGTTTGAGCTCTACCCCTAAGGGGTCACTGGGTACCACCATCAATCCCTAATAATGTCATCGATCAGCGAGGGAATAAACCAAGTAGGAGGTCATGAAGAACTTGGAGGTCTTCTTCACAGTTGTAAACTACTCATGGAAGCAGTCACTGATTATCTCTCCCCAATAGAAGGTGACGCCATCGCCGTAGAGAATATGCTCTACAAAATAGAACATCCACTCTTGGAAGAAGGATGCAGCAGGAAGGCCCATCACCCGACTTAGCAAAGTTACAAGGTCATGGTAATCCTTGAAGAAATCGCTGCGAAAAAGCTCCTGAGGAAGCTTACCAGTACTACCACGCTTATCTTTTAACCAATATTGATTGATGATCTTCTTGAACATCAATGGATCCTGCTCCCATAGTTCCTTGCATTCCTCCATGGTGGGGGTCCATGCTCTTGAAGGAAGGAATGTGGAAAGTTGCTGTTATACCTGATAGGGACATGTTTGCAAGGATATTTCCATCCCGGTCCACTATAGTTTGGGTCTCCTCTTGATATTCTTCCACGCATGCCATTATAAGTTTTGGGGCCACCAAGGCCAATGGGAAACCTGTAGCCCTAGCAATTGCATTGCTGTTTATCAACTTTGCATTCTCTATTTTGGGATTCATTCTGACTCTTTTTATGAATTCATCAACATCGACTTGACTGATTTTAGTATCCGTGACATCTCTCCAAAGAGTGGTGACTCAGGATTGTATGGGGATCCTTTGGAATTTTTACTTCATCAGGTCCTTGTCCTCCTTGCCTCAAGGTGTCTTGCCTATTCCTTTCCCTTTCTCCTTGGAGGCATTGGAAGTTTCTGCATCAGATTCCATAAATCCTGCACAAAGGACGTGAATCAGTAACAATAAACATGACAAAACAGCTCTGGACAAGTCCCTACACATCAAGATTAGCTCTATAATCATTATTCATATTCAATAAGCACGTAATACTTGATACTTCATCATTAGCAAGTAAGGTAGACAAACCGGGTTCCCAGGGTCAAAATTCCCTTGGCAGAATATCGTTTGAAAGGGAAAATTGAGGATGGAACTCCCAAAGGCATTTCCCGGATTTGGATTTGGTTAATTGAAGGTTTTCGTGAAGGAGGACCTAATTTTAGCAAGTGGGTCAAAATCCGTTTTGGATTTGGAGGTCATTTGATCCTTCATTTGGGAGTTCGAGCATCAGATTCAGGACACCCGTTGGAAACGGCATAGGGGAGACAGAACTTGGGGCATCAGAATTCAGGTCTTGAATTGCGATCACCAGGAAGCGGTTATGGGTTAGCCATCCGGGATGACGAAATGGAGGCGGCAATCCGGGGGAGGAAATCCGGAAGGCAGTCTTCGGAGATGGTCAGGGGACTCGGGAAAGCCAAGCGATGAATAACGGATCGGGACTCGTAGGTTGGGAAGTTGTCCTGAATTCACCGTTAGAATGGCGCTAGTGGAACAGAATCATGGGAGGGGAATTCCGGTGGTCGAAATCTAGAAGAGGCTTGGGCCCAAGAGTTTGCCTGAATTTTGGTTTTGGCGGGGAGCAGACCGGGGTCCGGGAGTCGGGAAGATGTACCAAGATGGCCGTTTGGAACGGCGAATGTGATGCAAAATTCTGAGGACAAAATTTCAGAGGTCGGGGTCTAGAAGGCACTTGGATACTGATTCACGTTGGCGATTTTGAGATGGAGGGGGCACAGTTGGGGCTCAGGAGTCCGGAAGATGTCTACCCATTGCCGTTAAAATGGCGAACTCTAGACGGAATCCCGAAGACAGATCTTTGGAGACGAGAATCCGGCGTGGGTTTGGATGTTGGCTTTTTCCTGAATTTAGAATCAGACCTCACGTGGTCTGTGGTCTGGGGTCCGGGAGGATGCTCGGGACAGGCCGTTTGGAACGACAAAGTTGCTACGGAATCCCGAGAGGGGAATTCCGAGTGTCCGATCTCGGGGACAGTTCGATTCCTTGTTAATTTTGATTTTGAAGCTTGACGCGAACATCATGCGGTCGGGGTCCAGAGGGCAGGAAGCTGTCCTAGGATGGCCATTTATGACACAGAAACCCGTGAGGGGAAATTCGGAGGCCAGGGTCCGAGGCAAATTGGCCGCATAAAATTTGAAGGTTCGGTTTTTGAGTTTCATGGACGGCCGCAAGAAGGCCTAGGCCCGGGAGGCGTCGGCGACTATTCCAGGGAACAACCACGATGAGGTTAAGTTCTGGATTGAGTTTGAGGGCTTCAAACAATCGATTTTTGATATCCTAAAACATGGGTTTTTAGGGGAGGGCATCAATTTACCTAGTTTCAAACCCATCTTTACATTTTTCATACTCAAGACTTGGAATTTCACAAAATAAAGGATAGGGCATGCGGATGGTGGGCATACCTCAAGATCCCAAAGAAGCAGGTCATCGAATGCATGGGAGATGTTAGAAAAAAGCACTCGGATTGTGGGGCGGAAAATGTCGGACATCGGGGAGCTCTTCAAATTCCTCTATCACTCCGTCAGTTGATAATGATAGCCGAAAAATTCGCTTAAATAGATAAAATAGCCATTAATGCAGCCATTAAATTCAGTCATACGATGGGTAGAAAGTTGGTGAGTTTAAAATGCAGACAGCAGGGAGCGACCTAGAGTCTGACGGCTGGGAAGCTTCCCAGCCACGGTCGTCAAAATGGAAAAGCGCAAGAGGAATTCCAGGAAGGGAAATCCGAGATTTGGGGTCCGGGGTCCGGAAGGACGTCGAGCCATTGCCGTTTGAAATGACAGAACTAGGATGGAAATCCGAAAGGGGAAACCCAAGTGTCCGGGCCCGGAGGATGCAATAGACGCTAGAAAGACATTCTGACAAGGGAAACCCGAATTGACATTAGATTTAGCATTTTAAAAAGGGGCGATTTTGATCAAGCTTAAAATATGACTTTTGGGAACGTGCTAACCCTTTAGGGCCCAAAAATGGGGCATGCAAAATGAGGCAAAACAAAAGGGACCCGAGAATCAAAAAAGAGGAAAGAGAGAGTCGTTGTTCCGAACGGGGCGTGTGTACAACAGGCACAACAAACCCCCCCTCCCTCTATCTCTCTCGCACTCCCTCCCTCTCTCTCTCAAGTCTCCCCCTCCTACCCCATCTCCCTCTCTCATGTCTCTCTCTTTCACTCACTCCCTCTATCTCTCTCCCCACTACCCTTAAACCTCTACCTTATACATTGGATCTTCAACCCTCATCTATCTCTATCCCTCCATCCTCTTCTCTACTTCTCTCTATCTCACTTCTCCCTCCCTCTCTTCGCTAATCCATTAGCCGTATAACCTCAACCCTTAAACCCTTAAAAACTCAACCCTAAACCCTTTACCCTCTACCCTCAACCCAATACCCTCTACCCTTAACCCTATACCCTCAACCCTTAAACTCAATTAAACTTTCTATCCTAATCCCTGAAGCCTCAAAACTTAAACCCTCAACCCTCAACCCTCTACCATATACATTGGAACCTCAACCCTAATCCTTCAGCCTATACTATCAAACCTATACCTCAAATTGCATTCCCATTTTCACTGAATTGGCAAGCTAGGGTAGAGGGTTTAACAGTTTAAGGGTTTAAGGGTTAAGGGTAGAGGTTTGAGGGTTAGGGTTAGAGGGGAGAGAGATAGAAGGAGTGAGTGAGTGAGAGAATTGAGAGAGGGAGAGGGGGTAGGAGGGAGATAATTGCTAGAGATAGAGGGTAGAGGGTTAAGAGGTGATGGTTTCAGGTTTAAGGGTTTACGGTTTAAGGGTTAAGGGTTAAGGGTAGAGGGGAGAGAGATAGAGGGAGTGAGTTAGAGAGAGATACTTGAGAGAGGGAGAGGGGGTGGGAGGTAGAGACTTGAGAGAGAGAGGGAGTGAGTGGGAGAGAGACTTGACAAAGGGAGAGGGGGCAGGAGGGAGAGAACTGATGACATGAGTGGCAGAGGGTCAGAGAGAGACCACACCTGACATGATGCAACTGGAGAGACCAAGAGATAGGATGAGGGAGATAGATAGAGGGTAGAGAGAGAGAGTTGTCTAGTTAGGGTGGAAGGGGGACTTGAGAAGAGGGGGAGGGGTGGGAGAGAGAAACATGAGAGAGAGAGAGTGTGTTATCTAATTAGGGTAGGAGGGGGTGGGAGGGATAGAGTTGAAAGAGATTTTTGTAGTTAGGTTGGGAGTGAGAGACTTAAGAGAGAGAGATGGGGTGGGAGAGGGAGACCAACAAGAGAGAGAGAG
>CM021104.1:183131923-183293759 GCA_007115665.2 Sequoiadendron giganteum | reverse complement strand
AGAGAGAGAGAGAGAGAGAGATAGTTATCTAGTTAGCATGGGGAGAGATACTTGAGAGAGGGGGAGGGTGTGGGAGGGAGAGACTTGAGAGAGAGGTGGGGTAGGAGGGAGAGACTTGAGAGAAAAGGAGGGGTTGGGAGGGATAGAATTGAGAGAGAGGGAGGGGGTGGGAGGGATAGACCTAAAAGAGAGGGAGAGAGGGAGAGAGATGGAGAGGTAGAGAAGGAGATAGGAAGGAGAGAGGGAGAGAGAGGGAGAGGGAGAGTGGGAGATAGGAGGGAGAAAATTAAGAAAGGGAGAGAGAGAGAGAGACCTGAGAGAGAGAGAGTTCTCTAGTTAGGGTGGGAGGGAGAGACTTGAGAGATAGAGAGGGGATAGGAGAGGGAGAGGGGGTGCAAAAAGAGACCTGAGATATAGGGGCTAAGAGGAAGAGAGAGAGATTCTATAGTTAGGGTGGGAGGGAGAGAACTTTGAGAGAGGGAGTGGGAGAGGGAGAGAGAGAGAGAGGGGGGGTGAGGGAGATACCTTAGAGAGAGACAAATAGAGTGTGTGTGTTCTCTAGTTAGGGTGGGAGGGATATACTTGAGAAGAGGGGAAGGGGGTGAGACAGAGAGAGAGAGAGTTCTCTTGTTAGGGTGGGAGGGAGAGACCTGAGAGAGGGAGAGGGAATCTAAGAGAGAGAGACCAAAGAGAGAGAGAGATAGAGGGAGTGAGAGATATACCTAAGTGAGAGAGAGGGGTGGGAGGGATAGAATTGAGAGAGAGGGGGTTGGACCTAAAGCCTAAGCCATAAACCATAAAGCCTAAATCCTAAATACTAAACCCTAAACCCTAAAACCTAAACCATAAAGCCTAAACCAAAGAGAGAGAGATGGGGGAGGGAGAGAGTGTGTGAGAGAGAGAAACACAAAGGGAAGGAGGAAGGTTGGGAGATTACGAGAGAGGGAGAGAGGAAGAGGGAGAGTGAGAGGGTATGAGGGAGGGAGAGGTAGAGATGGAGAGAGGTAGAGAGAAGTATATAGGGAAGGAGAGATAGATAGGGGGAGGAGGGAGGGAGAGAGATAGAAGTAGAAACAGGAGGAGGGAGGGATAGAGGGAGAGAAGCATGATAAAGAGAATGAGAGAGAGATGAGGGAAGGAGGAAGGTAGAGAGATTGAGAGAGAGAGGAGGGAGGATGAGAGATATGCAGAGAGGGACAGGGTAGATAGAGATAAGTAGAGAGGAAAGGTGGTTGGGATGAAGGAAGAGAGAGAGAGGAGGGAGGGAGAGAGAGGTAAAGAGAGATATAGGTTAGATAGATTGAAGTAGAGAGGGAAGGTGGGTGGGAGGAAGGAAGAGAGAGAGGGAGATAGAGAAAATTAGGGGAAAGGAGGGAAGGAGGGAAAGAGGAAAGGAGGGAGGGATGGAGGGGGAGAGAGAGGCTAGATAGATAGAAGTATAGAGGGAAGGGGAGAGTGTGTGAGAGAGGTCTAGAGAATAAGGGATAAAAAATGTGTGAGATAGAGAGAGAAAGATGATACAACTTGTTGATTACTGAAATTTGACATGTTGATTACTTAAATTTTAATAAGTCTGAAATTTTTGAGATCTTCCAAAAACTAGAATTTGCATTGCAACTCCTAGAGATCTGAAACCACTCTCAAACATCCTGCATATATACATGAAATATAACTTAAAGTATAAGAAAGTAAATGTCCATATGTAAATGTCAACTTATACTTAAATGTTTATTTCATGTATATGGTTTCCCTAAAAGATAACAAGAAGAAAGAGATAAGAAAAAGAGAAGATTTTTTTTTCAATGTAGACCAAAATGCGAGCGCGTTATAATGCGCTCTTGTTTTGGAAATGTTTTTTTGATTTCAAAAAATGCATAATTTTTGAGCTCAAAATGCACACATTTTTGGAAATTTAAACCATAATGCAAGCATGTTATAGTGCGCTCGTGTTTTAACACACCTGCATAATGGCTTTGTAATGACTGAGCCTAGGCTTGGTCATTACCAAGCCATAACGTGAGTTCGTTTTACTATAATGCGTTCGTTTTTTCGCTATTTCGGGATGAAAAAGTAGGTTATCCATGAATTTTCTACCCATTTCCATGCACCTGCCCAATTATGAATTTTTTATTACAACTTTAAAAAAATATAAAACCTCTCATGTTTGACCACCTTAACTTGGTCAAAATTTCATGAAATTCATTTTTTTTTTTAATCCTATAGTATGAAAAGCATAGAATGTGATACCATTTGAAAGATATAGATGTTTTTCAATCATCCTATCAATCAAGAGTTTAGTCATAATTCAAATAAAAAATGAATAATAATTATTTATTAAATTCAAAGTAAAGAATAATTTATATTGGTGGAAAGTTGAGAATCTCCTTTTAAAAACCTTTTTGTTTCATCAAATTTGGGTAAAGAAATAATTATCAGCCACATGGGTCATCATATACATTACATATTGCCACTTTTTGGCCCACCATGATCCTGCACATACCCGTATGCTTATACATGTTTTCGTACTTTTATGATATATGCATATGATTTGGATGGATGGATCATATATTATCCCATATGATATTTCATTTTGATATATGATGTTTTATTGATGTATATGATGGATGTATGTATGCCTATACATGTTACATGATGTTTTATCATGATATGTATTGACAACATTTTGTGGATGCATGATAGCTATGTTACTAATGATATTGTGATGTAGGATGGATGTTAGTTAGAAGATTTATTTGATGATGGATAGAAATTTGATGTTGTTAGTACTATAGACATCCAAATTTGACCACTCCAATATGGTCAAATCCGTATCTTTTATTCATCTATTTCATCAATGTTAATTAAATGACTTATTTAATTAATATTTACTCTTCCTCTAAGGTTTCTATAGTATTTAATCTAACAATTAAATACTTTATCTTTCATCATTTATTCTCTAAATTAAATAAATATATAAATTTATTTATTTTAGTCACTTACCTTTTTGAGTTTAAATCAATTTTAAATTCCCTCTTTTCTCTCTCTTTGTCACATCCTCCATATTTGGCCACTTATCTTTAATCCTCCATTAATCATCGTAATCACATGTTTGCACAACCTTAATCTAATAACCTGTCATTTTTTGTATGTCCTCCAAGTCAACCTTTCATAAGTGATTTCTTTATTAAGCATTGAACTCTTCCCCATGTGAATTTAAAATTCGCATTTATTCATTCAATGCATTTCTCTTCCCCATGTAGATTGTTGAAAAATTCTAAATTCTTTCATAAGTCACATCAGTCACATGGGACAAGAACCTTCTTTATGAGGACCTTGTATTATCCCCAAGGTACTCCTGAATCATGTGAATTTCAAATTCACATTATTCCCCCAACAACTTCTCTCATCCACATGATGATAAGAGAGGAATTTCTAAAATTCCTGACTTGTCACCATCATCCTCATATGGGGACAAGAACTTCCTTTTTGAGGAAATATTTCCCTAATCCCAAGGTACTTGCAAGTACATCCACCTTGAATTTCATCTTTCCACCTCACATGTCCTCTTTCCACATCACCTATCTTTTTGAAACCTCATCTTCCACATGGAAAGATGTGAGAGCTTGTGAGTCCTCAACTCACCACATCCTCCATCTTTCCCATGTTTGGCTAAATACTAGGCATTGAATTCTCTAGAGACTCTTCCCTTAAAATGGAAAACTTTGTCTCATTTTGACATCACATTCATAACATAATTTTCATTCAAGAACTCTACTCTCAAGAACACAAGATTTCAAGCACTTGCATACTTGCATTCAATCTACATTGTTGCATTCATCAAGATTTCATTTTGCATCCATCTACCAAAATACCCACATCTTTCATTGCATTCATCTTGTAATCTAGATCACTTTACATATAATTTTCATCATATTTTCCATCAAGGAGCACACATTCAAGCTACATCAAAGGGCCAAGCAAAAGGATCAACTTGGATAAGGTATAGTTTATTGTTTTATGTTTCTTTTATTCAAGTTCAACTTAGGCTAATATTGAGGTGGTGTTGTGTTGTTTCTCCTTGCATTTCTTTGTGTTTTGAATATTTTAGGATAGATACACATACATAAGGATAAATTTTCTAGATTTTGTCTCAAGTTCATGTTGTATAACTAGAATTTGTAATTTTGGTTGTTTCGAGCCTATTGAGCATTGTATCTTGGAAAAAGATTTGTAAACACATTGAATTAAAGTGCCAACCTTATAATATTTGGGGGGATGATCTTTGATACTAATAAAAAGGGTGGGAATGTATTGAAATTCCTTTTTTGTGTTATTGTATTAATTTAAGGATTTTATCATGGGTTTTTATTAACATCCTTCTATGATAATCTTGGATAAGGCTAATTATGAGTCTTGGGAAAAAGGTATTTAAACCCATCTTAGATGGCTAAATTTTTTCCTTATCTTTATGGGCTCATACTTGAACCAGATACACTTGGAAGGAAATTAGTATGGGGTAATAGAATTGATCATGTATTAAGAGTAATTGGTTCTCATGTTGATGATCACACTATGTTGGTTATAGAAGACATTGAATGTCTCTGCACACTTTGGAACAAGATTTGGGAGATGTTTGTAAAACCTCATGTTTCTCCATTTATATATGATCCTATTATATATTTCCTCATTCCAGTAGATGATATAGATAATATACCCTTTGATGATGCTATTTTAGAGGAACTTAAGTATTATGCATGTCATGAATATTCAAATGACACAAAGACTTCTTTTTTGGCTTCTCATCCTTATATTGAGATTACACTGACATCCCCTATTGTAGATTCAAATTCTAGAGATTCTAATTTGAGAGCCTCCAATGATTCATTGCAACAGGATCAGTTATGTCTTTTCGATTCAGTCCATTGAGACCAATTTCAACTTGACATCTCTTTTTTTTTAAGAATCTCTACTCTTGGATCTAGATGACACTAGTGAGGATATACATCTTCTATTTGATGAACACTCTTTGTTCTTAGTATCTATTGCTACTTTAGAGTCCAAAGTTGCTTCTTCAAAAGCTTCCAATGACTTCTTGTAGCAAGATATACATAGTATCTCATATGTCTTTTTGGGATGATCTCTTGATAATAATTTAGGCTTGTTTATGGAGACACATATTTCATATTTGGAGGACACATTTTGAGGGGCTATCTATCCTCTTTTATGGTAGTCATTACACTACTATTGTCAAACCATCATTGTCTTTGGATGTGCTCTACATCAATATTTAAAATATTCTAATTTGTTTTCTTCAATAGTGTGTCCTAGAATGCCTAATTTGATTGTCACGAGTTTCATCATCACCATGGGGATACTTGAGGTTACTTCAAAGACTTCATACATTCTGTAAGAGAGGGTGACCAACCACATCAAGTCCCCAGGTCATGGAGGGCCGAGAGGAGTAGGCTGCCCTAACTTACCTCATCAGGGAATGTTAGGAGATGTGGGATGAAAATGATGAGGACTATAAGGTACTTTGATCACTCTATAGACCCGAGACTTGAAAGGAGACTAGGCGAGTTAGTTTTCAGGGTCAATTTGTGTCTCAGACAGCTCTCTATCATAGGATGGAAGCATGGTTATGGGATGACAATGCGGTGCGCTGGCATCTCTCATGTGCACTAGCATCCATACAATCAGAGGATTAGAAACACATAATACTATGATGTAAGAAACATATAAACAAATATTATAAAACAAGTAGATTAATGCTTGTTCGCCAGCTAGCTCCACAAAGCATGTCGAGCTACACACAACAAAGAGGAAAATTGTTGGGGGGTTGTATAGGGGTCAGCCTTAATCAAACCTCCATTTTGGTGTTTCCACCTCCATAGACAACCAAGTCTACAATGATAGAGAAATAGAACGATAAAGAATGAAATAAATAATGAGTACTAAAACACTACAAAACAGTAATGTGCTTACTCAACCAAATAATAGAAGAGAGGAGTAGAAAGCTTACCACCTCCACCAAGAGCACTCAAGGCTAATGGGGGAGATAATGAGAGGAACTCAAGCCTCTATTGCAATGGTGTTGTACTACACTTTCTCTACTGAGTTGATGGAGTGATGTAATTGCTACTATGGAGTACAAGAATGTTGCTTGAATTCTTGAAGTGAATGCTAGAATGCTTGGAGAGATTATAGATGGATTATGAGGAGATATAGAGAATGAAAGTGGATGACTGAATAGTGAATTTGAAGGAAAGAGTGAAGATAATGACCATATTCAGTTGGTTGGCCGAAGAGGGTGTTACAAGTTGACTTCCAATGGGAAGTGTAATGCCTCTACAAGCTCTAGCCACTGGAATCAGCTAGGGACGTAAGCACACCACACAAACATCTGCATGCCATGCAGGAATCTCCAATAGTTATTCCTCTACTAATGCTCAAAACAAGTGCCAAGTGGAACGAAGGAAGTGGGCTTATGCGGAATTTAGCCTTTGGATTTGGTTTTCTGAAGCATGAATAAGGGTAAAAGGAGAATTTGAGTTAGGGGTGAAAATTAACTCCTATAAATTTTTCTTCCACTTTAGCAAGCACAAATGCTGATGAGTGCTTTAGTAAATTAGATCAAAGAAGTACTTATTAGGGTTATAAATGTATAGCTGTATCGTCGAGGAAGCAAACCACGATCTAGAAAACTCGAGAGAGAAGGATAGGAAAAGGAATTTATAGCTCTGTAGAACTATGAAGCTTAAAGAAAGCACCTTATAGACCCATAGACCTATGAGGAAGGTATGCTCCAAGAACTCTCACATGAAGGAAACCGAGAAAAGTGCCTTACAGACCCGCAATCCTACAAGGAAGGTATTCCCCAAGAACTCTCACATGAAGGAAAATGAGAAAAGAAAACTTTGTAGAGTCAAAAAGTTGCTTTACAAGTGCACTTGCAAAGTGACATGTTTATCCACAGATAGAACATGTCAAGAAGTGGCCACACAGGAAAGTAGGTAGACATTCATGCAGACCATTGATAGGTTGGAAGAATTTCAAAGGGGTCCTTGGGAACCCTTGAAAAAGAAGAGGGGTCCACTCAAGGGACGCACTTTTGGAAAGCGAGGTCTAGTTGGGTTTCTCTTGAGCTAGACATAAAGATATGAAGTAGGTCTAGTTAGGCTGGCCCCAAACTAGACATAAAGATGCAAAATAGGTCTAGTTAGGCTACCCCTGAGCTAGACACAAATATGTAAAGTAGGTCTAGTTGGGCTACCCCCGAGCTAGATGCAAAGATGTAAAGTAGGTCTAGTGACACTGCCCTCGAGCTAGATGCAACGATAGGAGATAGGTCTAATCAGGCTAACCCCGAGCTAGAAACCATATAACATACATGAGATAAGAGATTTCAAAGGTACCCCTTGGGAACCCGATGTAAAAGGAAAGGGTCCACTCAAGGGACACGCTATTCAAAAGTTGGTGTCTTCTTTCTTGAATTGATTCATCATCCAGGAATCCTTCTGAAAGATGTTCACTTCATCAAGGAACTCAAAAGGAAGAATATGCCCCAACACAATCAAAAGATCAAATCTATTCTCACTTTGGAGGAAGGTTTCCAAGTCCTTTCTTTACAAACCCATGATGAAGGAAACATGTTCCTTTAGGGTTTCAAGTTGAGAATGAAATTCTAATGAAGAAGTGTGTAAAGATTCTTGAGAAAATATTCATTCGCAACGAATGCATTTTTTGAAGATCAGAAAGATGTAGAGGTGGCGTTATCACACATGAGAGGGAAAACTCAAGAAAATAAGGGAGAAAGGTAAAGGAAAAACAAAGAGAACAAAAACAAAGGGCATAGGGGTATCTTGATATTTCAGGGTCAGAACTTCTCATAAATATATATAAGTATAATAATAGTATATAAATGAACTGTCATCAACCCCCTACTATATCAGGTCATGTGAGGAATGCACGAGAAGAAAAACTAAAAATAAAAAATTTGGTCAACATGGAAGGAAGCGTAAATGCCCCCAATGCTTTGCATCATCCCCAATTTGTCGAAAGTCAATCAAAAAAATGGAAGAATGATGATACAATTAGAGGAAGGTTTACAACACAAACACCACACCTATATCCAAGCACCAACAAGGGTGACAAGGGTCATCCAAGAACATATAACATGCTTATGGGGGAAGCACATTACAACACTCACGTGCATCTAATCTAAAGATAAAGAAGAGGTCTCCCCTTAACACTAATCAACCAAGAGGTCCCCAACTTCCCACTCTTGATCATCGTAGGGGGAAGAAGGACAAACCTGTAATGGTGGAATGTTAAGTGGAGTAGATTTCGACCCTCCCGCATCAAGGGCTAAGGAAGAAGGACCTCCAAGGTCACTATTACTCAGCTCTTGTGGGTCTAAGGTCAATGAATTCATGAAGATCGTTGACAAGGTCAAAACTTCATCCACCAAGTTAAACATGCACTTGATAAGAGTGCCATGTTTTACCTCAACGGATGGAGGAGATTGTGCCTGAGGTTCACTGCCAAGCTCACACTGAGAATTGGGAACAATGATGAACTTAAGGGAGGCCATGACTAGTTCCATTAATAGGATGAAACAAGTGAGCATGGGGCCACCTCTTGGTGAAGGTGGGCTCCTCTTATGTCCTTCATTGTTGGAGGGACTACTCTCTACCTTCTTATTTGTCAATGAAGGTGAGCTCCCCATAGACGAGGAAAGAAAGGCAGAGGAGGAGGAAGAAAGAACCATAGTAGATACGACCAAGGTGTTAATCATATCTATGGTCTTCAGGAAAGGCAGGACATCCAAAATAGATGTTAGAAAAGGTCGCTCCTCTGAAGGAGTGATGAACACCTGCACCTTTCCAAGGTTAGGCATATTTGCATTCACAACATAAGCTAGAAGTGATACAGAGCTAGCTTGAATGTAAATAGAGGGGAGGAGAGAGGAGGACACAACAAAAGGCCCTGAAATAGGAGTATTCATCTCCTATTCCTTCCTTTGTGATGTGGTCTTCTCAGTCAAGAGAGCCTTTCACCGGTGCTTGCACTCATGTGCAAGGTGGTTCTTGTGACTCTTAGAACTAGAGGTCAGAGGTTGTGAAGGAATGAAAGGCTCATGCTCAATCATGGGAGCATCCTCCACAACTATTTCCAAATAGAGGGACAAACTCTTGCATGAGAGAAAGAGGGATAGGGTCAAAAATAGCAAGGAGGGTTAGCTCCAATTCCTCAAAAATAGGCCTCTTCCCATTCATTGCTTTAGAAACAGGGGCGGAGGAGGTTGTGGAGGCCAGGATGTAGAGGATTCCCCATGGGGGGATTTCTACCTACCATATTGAATGAGCCTAGGCTCTAAAGTAGGATAAGAATTTTGAATGCAAGATTCTTGGACCTTTTCCAAGCAGGCACCATAGGATTCTCTTACAGATACGAGGCATAAGCAGATGGTACCACAAGAGAGTGAGAAGAAGTGTTAGGCTAAACAATGAAATACAAAGAAGGAGGATCTCAATACTGCTTCTCCTCTTCCCTTCTATGTGCTCTAGTGGCATCACTATCAACTTTTAGGCAAGCCCTATGTGAAACAACATAAGGAAAAATAGGGTATCTCACTTTTAGCCTAGAATGTCCTTTCTTGTAATTTTGATGTGTATGATACAAGAGGTCCTTCCTAGGAGGGAGAGAACCAACAAGTTTAGGCCAAAAGTAATCTAAGGAGTAACTACCATGTGTAACCAGTAGTCTATAGCCAATGTTGTGGATCACATGCATGAAACCCTCATGAGTGAATTTCAAACACTCATGCACAACTGGAGGAAATGCATTCATAGCTACCAGCCAGGGGATACCGATCTTCACTCTGAAGAGCTCAAACCCTGAGATAATGTCAAACATAATGTTCATGGACTTAGGTCCGATGAGAACCAATAGGATAATACTACCTATAAGAGGTACAAAAATTCTATCATGCATGCAAATGGTATTAACAAGTGCATCATATCCATCCTTATGCAGGAGGTTGATTAACATGATCTCCTCAGTTATAATATTCAGTTGAGATGTTGGATCAATGAGAACACCTGCTATGGTGTTTCCATTTATCCTTGTAGGAATGTAGAGAGGGGATGGCTCTTTATTAAAGCCCACTGGCAGGTCTTGCTAAGTGAAGGTTATACCAGTACCACTACTCATAGGCTACACAGAGGGAATAGGTTGATACAGGAAAGAGTCCATCCTATACACTAAATGATACTTCCACAGAGCCTCTCAATGGTTACAAGGTAAGGAAGTGACCCAATTTCAGTTTTGTTATGTAACACTTTTGGAACCTTCCAACTATGCCTACTAGGTGTCATAGGTTAGGTTGTGAGGCGAAATCATCAAAAAAGTCACACCTACAACACTCCTAGGTTCACCAAAAATGTAAGAGAGGGGGACCAACCATATCAAGGCCCCAAGTCATAGAGGGCCGAGAGTAGTAGGCTGCCCTAACTTTCCTCAACTTAAGGGAATGTTAGGAGATGAAAGATGAGAATGATGATGACTATAAGGTCCTTCGATCACTCTGTAGAACCAAGAATTGAAAGGAGACTAGGTGATTCAGTTTTCAAGGTTAGCTCTACATCTCAGATATCTCTCTATCATAGGATGAAAGTGCAGTTCTGGGATGACAGCGCAGTGCGCTAGTATCTCTTAGGTGTGCTAGCATTTGTACGACCAGATGACCAAAAAGTCAAGGTCTAACCACTAGAAAATGAATTAAAAACCTATTTAATAGTTTCTAAGTGAATAAAATAATACTATGAAGTAAGAAACATATAAACGAATATGAAAAAATAATTAGATTAATGCTAGGGTGACAAAAGTGATCTCACACAAAAGCTTGTTTACCAGCTAGCTTCAGAAAGCGCATCCACCCACACACAACAAAGAGGAAAATTGTTGGGGGGATATATAGGGGTCTACCTTAGCCAGGCCCCCATTTTGGTGTTTCCACCTCCGTGGATAACCAAGTCTGCAATGATAGAGAAATAGTATGATAAAGAAGGAAATAAAGAAAGAACACTATTAAAACACTACAAAACAGTAATGTGCTTACCTAGCCAAATATTAGAGGAGAGGATTAGAAAGATTAGCATCTCCACCAAGAGTTCTCAAGGCTAATGGGGGATAGAATGAGAGGAAATCAAGCGTCTGTTGCAATGGTGTTGCTCTACACTTTCTCTACTGAGTTGATGGAGTGATGTAATTGCTGCTATGGAGTGCAAGAATGTTGCTTGAATGTTTGAAGTGAATGCTAGAATTCTTGGAGAGATTGTAGAAGGATTGTGAAGAGATCTAGAGAATGAAAGTGGATGAATGAATAGTGAATTTGAAGGAAAGAGTGAAGAAAATAGCCATATTCGGGTTGATCGATCGAAGAGGACATTACAAGTCGACTTCTAATGGGAAGTGTAACGCTTCTGTAGGCTCTAGCCGTAGGAATATTCCAGGGATGTAAGCATGCCACACAGATGTCTACGCACTGTGTGGGAATCCTCGATAGTTATTCCTCTACCAATGCTCAAAACAGGTGCCAAGTGGAACGAATGAAGCAGGCTTATGTGGAATTTAGCCTTTGGATTTTTTTTTCTAAAGTGAAGGGTAAAAGGGGAATTCACATTAGGGGTGCAAATTCAATCCTATACACATTCTACACTTTCTTCCTCCATATTCCTTTCAAGACTTGGGAGATAGCATGCATACACCTTTGGTTATGTTTCTTCCTAAGGGGAGGAACATTCTTCGATGATTGTGGACTATCTTCTACATCTAGTTTTGAGCATCTACCATTGGATATCTTTAGGGGGGCTACTTAGTACTTCTTGTCTTCTTCTCTCTCTAGTATGGGGGGTGTTCTCTCTCTATTTGTGGGGGGCACTTCTTCTTCTTTAGAGGAAATTTTATATGTACATGGGTACCTAACATGGCCTCATTTGTCGAGACCCATCATCTTTACATCCTCCTAAGTTTTTCTTAAGGGGGGTGTTGGTGTAGGTTTTTATTTTCCTAGTGGGTTAATTTATTTTCCATTAGTTCTAGCTTTTTCCTACACTTAATTAAGCTTGCTTAGGATAATAAAGTGAGTTTATTACTAGGAGATAAGTGTGTGGTTTCCCTTCCTTAAAGGGTAGAACAATTTCCACTTTTTGTTGTCAATTCCTATTGGTGGGATTTTCCACATACATCCCCTCCTTAGTTCTATATAAACTCATTACCTAGCTTGTATTTGCATCTTCATGCATTGATCTTCTATGCATCTTTTGCAGTGTATTGATTTAGCTTGGAATCTCTTAATGTAATATTGTCATATCGACATTGCATAATCTCTTAGAGTCCTAGTTTGCATTCTTATGTTTTTATAGTTTATGTAACTTTGGTTTTCTCATAGAAATTTCCTTGGGTTATTCAATTAATTTTAAATTTCTAACAAAATTACACAAAGAGATAGGTTGAAAAGCATCCAAAGAAGTAGCTTCTACATTCTTCGGAATAAGATCTAAGAAAGTAGTATTAGTAGCTTTGAGCATCTTCATATTTTTTTGAGATTCTCTAACCACCTCCAAAATATCATTTTTCAAGATATCACAAAAAAACTGAAAGAAATCTATAAGGAAGCCAACGGGACTAGGAGCTTTTCATTTTTTATTTGGAATACAAATTTCTCTAGCTCATCCAAGGCAAGGAGCTCTAGAAGAAATGAGTTCATGTTTTCAGAGACCAAGGAAGTGCTGCAATCAAGAATGAGCCTTCTCACATCTAAATCACGAGGCTCTTTTTGTGTGAATAAAGTGAACTAATAGGCCACCTCCTTGGAGATATCTTGGAAAGAGGACAGTTGGACTCCTTGACCAAACATAAGGGAAGAAGTGACTTTCCCACTTTGTTGATCCTTCACAAAATTATGAAAAAAAGAGGTGTTCTTGTCTCCATCCTATAGAAAATGAATCCTTGATTTATGTTTCTAAAAAAATTCCTCCTTGAGCTCCCATTTAGCCAAATTTTTAAAGAACTTTGTTTCCTCCATCAGGAACTCTACAATCATGTCATCTTCTTTAATCTAAAAAATAAATTTCCTTCATATGCTTCTGAAGCTCCAGTTTCTTCTGAAAAATGTTTCTAAAATAATGCTTCTTCCACCTCTTGATCTTATATTTCACAAAGTGGAGTCTTTTGAAAAATGAAGAAATTTTAGTTTCATATCCACACTTACCTTTCACACCACTAACTCTTCATAATATCAAAAAAAATTGATCCCTAAAGCCACATAAGTTAAAATTTAAAAGGAGGACTCTTAGGACAAGAAAAGAAAAAAGAAAAGAATTTAATATACCAATGATCAAAACCCTTCCACACTAAAATATCTAAGGAAGAGACCCTATTGTCCCTAATCCAATGATTAGAGACCAAAAATCTATCCAAATATTCAAAGATTGAATCTAACCCACATCTTTTGTTAACCCATGTGAACATACCATTTGTAGGAACCACTCCACTAAATTTTAAGAGAAGTTATATTATCTTTTAATGTAGCAAAGGTGATGCCAAGGTGGTCAATACCTCTTTTTTCCTCATTCAAACTAGTTATTGCATTGAAATATCTTGCCAAAATCCAAGGAAGATAAAGCACAAGAAACCTAACATATCTATTGGTGGGACCAAATAAGAGCCTTACCTACAATATTTGTTTGAATGTAGACATTAATGAGTAACATGGTACCCTCTAGACCGAAGCAAGATCCCACTAATGAACTTGAGCTTTTCCTCCCCAATCTCTAGGCAACAGTAATACTAAATGGATTCTAGAAGCATGCCATTCCCCCAACATTGCCAAGAGTCCCAATACACAAATAATAACCTTCATACTATATTTTGGAAGAAATAACAACCATATCTTCTAGTCATCTTAGTTTCTTAAATAAAATATATATCTAACTTATGTGCCTAAATACGATCAAGAGACAAATTTTGACGAGGGGCACTACTCAAACTCCTAGTGCTTTAGGATAAAACAATAATTTCAAAGGGTTAGAGAAATGATTTAATATTTTTTATGACATCCAATTCCACTAAAGACTTCCCAATCAACTTAACCTTGTCTTGATCTCTCTTCCTTCCCACTTTTAGGCCCTTTTTAGGAGCTCCCTTTTTTATTTATTTTTGTTGAAGCCCTAAGATGAGAGGACCTTTCTTTTTATCTCCTCTTTATTTTGTAAGTCAAGAAAAATCTCTGGATGTTTGTTATCTTCTTTTGACTCTCCTTGAACCAAATCCAAAGGAATAGGATATCCCCCAATCTCTTGAATGACACAAATTTATTGAACCTCAATAGTCTTAATAGTGGAATTATTGAAAAAATTCTTACAAACCAATAGGTTATCTTAAAAATAAACCAGAGGAATTTCATCAATAGGTACCCATGTGTTACCAAGAATTGGCTCATTCCACTCTTGGTTAGGCAAGGAATTCAATTGATCCATAATAGGCACATCCTCATAACTTTCTAAAAAATCACAATGGTTAATAGACTACCCAATGATAACAAAAGTCTTTCTTCACCAAATAATTTCCTTCCCCTTATTATGAGACTTCACTGACCTATTAAATTGTTTAAGTCAAGTCGGTCATTAACGATGAGCCTTTCCTTTCACATTTCACTCATCTTTCCCCTTGATGCTCCTAGTTGAAGGGAAAGATTACTAGGAACCTATTTTGGAATTTTTTTTTTAAGGTTACAATACTCATGACAAAGATAACATCTAAGGGGGACTACCTCATGGTCTATTTTCTTCAAATCCAGTTCATATTCCCTAATCAAATCTCCATAAAATATAGAAAAGGATTATTGAGGTCTATATCTTAACATAAATACCAAAGTAAGTAGTGACTTTTCTTTCAATATTTTGATGAGAAGGGCCAATCGGTTTCCCAATAACCTCAACATTTCAATGAAGAATATCCTACCTCTAGAATTCTATAGGTGTAGTGTCAAAAAATGTCGTCAGGGACATTTTCACACTTGTTTGGGCCCTCCTTGCAGAATTGAGCCTAATGATGCCTTGATTTAGCATTGTAATGTGGTGGACACATTTACATTAGGTCCTAGGCCCTTGTGACCTAATGAACATAAATGGTACCTTCCTAAAGTTTTGAGAAGTGTTGTAACTCACTTTCACACTTTTCTAAGGTTTTATTAAATAACTGAACCTAGTAAACCTCTTTTTAATCAAAATAAACCTTAACCATTCCTTATTTTAAAGTGTTGTAACACACTTTCACACATTTCTAGGGCTTTCACTAATAATTGGGCTTTATTATGCTTTAATTGGCCTTATTTTGCATCCACATGCCTCATTTAATGCATCGTTTCAAGGATAATCCTGACACAAATCATTAGCCAATCATAATTTAGGTGTTTCAATCTTGAATGGCCTAGATTTAGTGATTTGGGACTCATTTTTCACCTTGGGCGAATGAATCCCACCTAGATTTTTTGGTCTTGAGTCTAGTTTCACACCTTTCTAAGAATTTATAAAAATGGTCCCAAAAATTATGCCTAATGGGACTCATTCATCACCTTGGGTGAATGAGTCCCATTGGCCCAAAATTAAAATTAATTCAAATTTTTGGTGGGATTTTATTCTTCTAGATCTAATGTCGGCTTGTAGTGTTGTAATTTCAGGAATTCTTTCATAATTAAGTATAAATACAAGTTTCTTTCATTCATTTTTCACCTAGCAAGTTGAATGAACATCTTAATAGAAATTTTGCATTCACAAGAGCATTCAAGAGCATTCAAGGGAAGATTATCAAGCTTTTTAGAGCAAAATTCGAGAATCAATCATCATGTCAAAGATTTTATGCATCATGTTTATTTTTGAGCTAACAATTGTGATGTAGGGTTTTATGATCCAATCAAGCATTTCATTCAAGATCTATCCTATTCAAACAAGATTCAAGATCTACATCCATTGGAGCCATCTCACACACGTTTTTAGCCTCTTATTGCTAGGGTTTGGTGAGTTGCAACATCATATTTTGTTCATTCATCATTCTCCATTCATATTTCATTCTATTTCAAGGTTTGATTACCAACAAGGGGTTTTACCAAGGAAAACCCCTATCCACTAACAAAACAACATTTTCCCCTCTCTTTAGTGTGTGATTTGTAGGTTTAGATTGAGGACATATTGAAGAGCAAGTTTGGAGAAGTGTCTAAAAGTTTCCAAAGTTGTCATCAAGCATTGGAGAGCATTAGAGAGCACCTATAGGTTGATTTTTAGAGATTCAGATCTGAAAACCTGAAGAAGTAGATTGAGTAGACAAAGAAGAGTAGGATCAAACTTTGAAATTCTAGAAAACCCTAACTGGACTGATTTTCCACTTCTGGTGTATGAGTCACAATTTTGGTCAAAAATCAAATTTTGGCAAATTTGGATACCCATATGACAAATTCTTGTTCCTACACAAAAACCCAAATTTTGGACTGATTCGCCTAGTTTGAAAAATGAGTCCCAGTTAGCATTAAAGTCAAATTTTCCAATGTTTTAAAGTTCCTTCTAGTATTTTCCAGATTCCCAGGTACACATATTCCTATATGTAGTTTTTTGTTTTGTTTCATTTACTTTTCTAGGTCATTTAATGAAGGTTTGCATTGAATTAGGGTTTAGTGTTGCATCTTGCATTTCATTTATCTTTCTAAGTTCTTACTTGGTGGTGAATAGCTTATTAGTTTATATTCATCCCCTAGAACAACCCTATTACAAGATCTCTTTCTCCTTTGCATTGAGATCTCAAGGATTTATTCTTGAGTGAAAGTTAGTGAAGAGTATCATTCTAGGTCCTAAACCCTAGAAGAAAGCAAACAATTTTTCACCTTTCATTTTGGTGAAACTGCATTAAGAACATCATAATTTTGATTTGGAGTGCATTATCATCCTAGATCTTGCTTGAATTGACATTGCATTAGGATTTGCATTAGTTAATTAGTATTCTAGGATTTCTAATTTTGTATTAGTGAAAGTTCATATAACTTGCATTTTTGCATCTCATTTCACTGAAAATAAAAATAAAATCTACATTTGCGCTTAGGATTTACATCATACAACATAAAAAGCATAAAACTCAACTATTTATTTTTTAAAATTTTGAAAAAAAATCTCATTGGGACTCATTCGCCACCTTGGGAAAATTAGTCCATTGTAGATTCTACACTGAATTTTCTAGCATTTAAAGTTATGTTTCTAAGTTTCTATTTTTTGTTATTTCCTTTCTATTTTAGCTTGCAGATATTTTTTTTCACTCAATTCATTGTATCTAGTGTAAATTAATTGATCTTGTGCATTGCTTAAATTCAAAAATTGCATGTATAACATTTCATTTCACACTAATGCATAGTTTAGAATCTAAAATTAGCATCATGGATATGTGCTTTGGAAAACTATGGATGTCCTTGAAATCCTTAGTGGACATGTCAGGTTGTGTTTTTTGAAATGAATCTAACAAAATTGAACCTACTCATGCTCACTCAACTCCTACTGCATGTCCTCCTCATGATGTTGACATCATTGGAGAAGATGATGATGCCATGAATGTGTTCCTAAATGATTGTCTTAGCAACCTTGAATCGAATGCATCCTTTTATCCATCCATGGAACAAACAACACCCCCTACCATACCATCTCTTGAGATGTTTGGTTACTTACAACTTGAAACTGAGAAAAACATTGAACCTAATTTCCCAACAATAGGTGAATCTAGTTCCTCTAAACAAGCAAACACTCAACCATTTTATGGTAAAAAAGTAACAAACACTCCCATCAATCTGGAAGAAAAATATGGAAAAGGATTCACAATCTTGAGTAAACAAGGATGTGATACAACAAGTGAACACAAAATTCATCAATTATTAGAGAAAATACCAAGTGAAGAAACCAAAGGAATAGGATATCAAGACCCCCCTATTAACATAAGTGCTCCTAAAGAATACCTAAGGCTTCGTAGTGATGGTGCAATAGTCTTAGATTATCCTCCTAATATAAATGTCCTCCTTCCTAAAGAGAAACCCATACATCCTAAGGATAAGGATAACAAAGACAAGACCATATCAAGACATCTTGCCCTAATACCATCTAGAGAAGTTGGTGAATCTAGCAAGCGCAAGAGGCCCTACAAGCTACAAAAACTAAAGTTCCCTTGTCCACCACTTGAAAGTGAAAGGAAAATACAATTGCTTTTGAACAAAGAACTAATAACATTAACACCAATGAAAGACATGCTAATACTATATTCTAAACATGCAAATGTTCCACATTGTTGATACCACAGAACTCTTGGACATAGTATTGATGAGTGTCATGTACTCAAATTAGCATTGAAAAATTCACTTTGATGACAATGATATTCATCGAGTGATTCCTTAACATACCCATTTTTCCACCCCTTGTCATGTAGTAGATGTAGAGTTTTTCATTCTCACAATTACATGATCTCCCCCATCACCTACCTCAGATCATTCTTGTCTTGCACTCAGTGGGGGAACGAAGTACATACCCTTGTCCAAGTAATGTTTTTGTCACTGTCCCTTAGGCTAGTTGTCTACCTTCTGTTTAGACAAATTGAGATTGGGATGTAGACAACCTACTTTAGGCTGAATCACATGTGCCTTACTAGTTTAGTTATTTTTATTTTGAGTGATTACATGTGTGTGATATGATCCCTCGTGATATTATATTTGAAGTTCTCTCTCTTTGTGACACTCCTTTATTTGTACCTTCATTCTTCTCTATGTCATCAATCTCTTACTTTTCACTTGTTATCTTTTAATTTATCTTGTGTTTTCCTTTTCAGGCTGACACAAGGCATTGAGACATTCATGTCTCTTCCATGTCGACCCAAAATCCTTTTATTTTTCTTTATCTTTTTCATTTGTCTGTTGTTTTCCTTTGGGGATGACGTAAGGTGTCGAGACACTCATGTCTCTTCCATGTTGACCCAAAAGGTTTTTCTTTTTTTTTCGCTCTCTTTGTGTCATTCTTCCAGTTCTATGTGTATTTGGGGAGTGATGATAGTTCTGAGCTCTCTTAAAAATTGCACCAAGAACATATATTGACCCCAAATCCATAGATCCCTTATGTTTTGTTGTTCTCATATTGGGGAAAACCCCTCTCCTTTCTTTTTCTCTCACATGACATGGCTTTACTTCGAAACATATGAATTGGAATAGGGCTTTCTAGGTTAGATCTCATGTCTTCTTTGTTTGCATATATCATTTTCTACTTTAAAGTAATTTCTCATGGCATGGTGTTTAGAAATATCTTTAAAGTGGGGGCTATGTGCAGGATCATCATGGAAAAAATAGGCCCTTAAGTGGCGAAAAATTTAGAAAAATAAGAGTTAGGAAACTTGATGTAAAAAATTGAATAAGTTATCTATATTATTTCAAAAATATGTAAGAATATAATCTATAGAAAATTGAATGTATTTTCTAAACTACTAGGTTTATTTAAAAATAAAAAATTTATTTGGTGAAAATTTGAAATTTCAATGCAGTAGCACTTAAATTTCAGGGAAAAAATAAGAAGTAGGTGTCTGTCTGACCACTCTAACCACAATAAAATGATAATATTTTTTTATGAGATTTTAGATATAAGTAGAGGACTCATGTCTTGATGTGATGCATATTTGTTTGTAATTTTTTCCCAAGTAAATAATTAATTATTGATTTTTTATTACAACTTTTAAAAAATATAAAAAATCATATGTCTAGCCACCTTAACTTGGTCAAAACTTCATGAATTTTTTATTTTTTATTTTAATCCTATAGTATGTGAAGCATGGAATGTGATGCATGTTTTGGATTCAAAAAATGTGATACCGTTTGAAAGCTATAGATATTTTTCAATCATCCTATCAATCAAGACTTTAGTTGTAATTCAAATAGAAAATGAATAATAATTATTTATTAAATTCAAAGTAAAGCATAATTTATATTGGTATAAAGTTGAGAATATCCTTTAAAAACCCTTTTCATTTCATCAATTTTGGGTAAAAAAAAGTCATTAGCCACATACCCTACACATATCCATCATATCGCCACTTTTTGGCCCATCATGATCTTGCACATACCCTAGGGGCATACATTGAAATTATTATTTTGTATTTTTTTCTTTTTCATGGTTCATGGTGTAGTCCTTTTACTTTATACAATTTTTTTTTTGCTATGTGGATGACATCAGGTGTGATGTCCTTCAAGAGCATGATCTATCTTAGCATAATGCATTCCTTTTAGTGGCTTGATGCAACACATTACATCCCCTAAGTCACAAATATTATATTATTTGATTGGTCTTCTCTTAAAGACATTAGGAACAATGTTCCCTAAGTTAAATACCTCACATGAACTAAGCAAAAATCCTTTGAATGTTCATTATTTTTCATTTTGCATTTGTAGTTATATGACCACCTTGCATAACACAACTTGCATGCCTATAGAGCCATCTTGTTTGTTCATGAGCTCCAAGCATTCAAAGTTTTCCTTGCCTCATGAAGCTCAAAAAATTATTTTGTGTGGCACCTTATTAAAGTTATCATGAGGTATAACTTTGGTATGGTTTGACTAGAAGCTTGACCGAGGCATGCCTTTCCCTTAGCCACTCGCGTGTGAGTGTCAGTTCATACCAGCCATGTGTGCATGTATCTCACCTCTTTTAGATTCTCACCTAGTGGAAAACAAGAAGTTTCATTTCCTCAGAGTGAGCTTTCATTTTTCAGACAAACAACCTAGATCTGATCCATGTCGCGATGGACAAATGGTCGAATCTTGATCCAAATTTTTTATATTTTACCTTTTCTCTTTTCTTTCTTTGAGTGTATGTTTTCTCTTTGTTCTTAATCTTTATATCATTCTCATGTGTGTGCTTTTATGCCTATGTTTGTTTTCCATGGGACTATGATCTTGGGGGCTTGATCACCTCTCTTGATCATTGTCATCTCATCTTACTAGCATCAGTACATTTGAACCCCTCTTGAAGCAAGTTTATCTACTTTAGTGTGAGTTTGAAGCAAGCTCATCCTCTCACTAAAGTGGGGGCTAAATGTGGTGTCGAAAAAATGTCGTCGAGGAAATTTTCACACTTGTTTGGGCCCTCATTGTAGGATTGAGCCTAATGCTACCTTGATTTAGTGTTGTAATGTGGTGGGCACATTCACATTAGGTCCTGAGACCTTGTGAACTAATGAACATAAATGGTACCTTGCTAAAGTGTTGTAAAGTGTTGTAACTCACTTTCACACATTTCTAAGGTTTTATTAATTAACTGAACCTAATAAACCTATTTTTAATCAAAATAAACCTTAATCCGAGTCTTATTTTTAAGTGTTTTAAAGTGTTGTAACACACTTTCATACTTTTCTAGGGTTTTCATTAATAATTGGGCTTTCTTGTGCTTTAATTGACCTTATTTTGCATCCACAAGCTCCATTAAATGAATCTTTTCAAGGATAATCCTAACACAAATCATTAGCCAATCATAATTCAGGTGCTTTAGACTTGAATGGCCTAAATTTAGTGATTTGGGACTCATTCGCCACCTTGGGCGAATGAGTCCCACCTAGATTTTTTGGTCTGGAGTTTGGTTTCACACCTTTCTAAGCATTTTTAAAAATGGTCCCAAAAATTATGCCTAATGAGACTCATTCGCCACCTTGGGTGAATGAGTCCCATTTGGCCCAAAATCAAAATTAATTCAAATTTTTGGCAAGATTTTATTATCCTAGATCTTATGTCAGCTTGTAGTGTTGTAATTTCAAGAATTCTTGCATAATTAAGTATAGATACAAGCTCCTTTTGTAAGTGTGAATAAGTAAACAAGATTAAAACACTTCTTAATACGACATTATATCAAAGACAAAGAAAATTGAACTAATTCAATGCAATAATCTATTGAAAGCATCATATTGCTCTCTATCTCCAAAGATTTATTAAATCATTGTGGCTCTCAGATTGTGTAAGCAATGTGATTGTTAAAATGACTATTTGAAGAAAGAGAAAGATGCTAATGCAATGATATGGAGCTGATATGATAATACTAGATGATAAATGAACTAAAATAGCATGAATTGACATGGAAATAGATAAATGCAGCTACAGGAGGTAGCCATGATTGTGAAAGCTTGATTGCTGGATGCTGGAATGCTTGAATTCCTGCAGAGTAAGAGTGCATAAGTTAGATTATCCGGATCCTTTTCTTGGTTTAGGGTTTACAAAGTAAGGCTTGATAAAATAACCCACTTGATTATGAAAATATGAACTCCCTTCAAAGGCCTTATGTCTATCTATCATTCTTATAAACACAACAAAAAAGAAACTATTGGAAGCCAAAACAATTTATAAATCCCCCTCTAACTGCAATGTTATGAACCCAATTTTATAAAAAGGGCATGGAAGCATACAACCCCATAAAATTATAGATCTGGGCATGTTCTAAAAAATTGGGAACATCCTTGTAAAAATCTCCAAATAAATCATCACAATAGGTCGCTCAATTTATTTTTTCAAACACATAGCAATATTTGAACCATTCTCAATTCTAGTGCTAAATCGAGCATCATACATGGTGTACATGAGGAAGTTTATACAATTGACACATTCTTAGAGGATGAACCCTCTTCCATGCAAACCACATCCTTAAACTAAACCAGTGGAGATCCTCCACGACTCACACCTACACCATCCATAAGATTTCTTGTAGCAACTTCACTCATACAAGAGAAAATCTAGACAACGAAAATATAAAGGATTTGATCAACACTCAACTTAAGCAAACCCCACTAGATGCAAACACCAAAGGGAAATAGATCAAAAAATTATTGAAGAATCACATAAAAGACACCAACCTAGCAATCAAGGAAAAAAGGAGTTTCCAAATCTTGTTGCCCAACATGCAAAGTCAAGCCTAGGCATACAGATTGATGCTAAACTCAAGCAGGATCAAGTGTTTCACCATGGTAACCCCTCATGCTCAGAGAAAAAAATCCTCCAACCTCTTAGCCTCAAGGTTTTGAAGTTCCTTTCAAACAAACATTTCCGTATAGGTTAAAGAAGGGTTTGTAAGGTCTAAAGTAGGCGCCTTGAGCATGGTACTATAAAATTGATTCTTATATTTAGTAAAAATGTTTTATGAAAATTAAGTTTGATTTTAATCTTTATATTAGATATTTTGGTGATGATATTTTAATTGGTATTCTATATGTGGATGATCTCGTATAAACTAGGAATAATTCCTCTTTGTTTCTTGAATTTAGAGAAACTATAGTTTTAGAATTTGAAATGATTGATTTAGGACAAGGGTCAATGCAGGATCATGGGGGGCCAAACTAGGCTCCTAAGTGGCAATGAAAATTCAAAAAAATAGAGTTACACAACTTGAAAAAGTTATTCATATAGCTTAAATGTGATACTAATTGATTGATATGTTTGGAGACAAGACAAACTTCATACTTTCTTTCATTGTTGCACCTGTCTCATACTATCCTAATGCAAGACTATTTAAACCACTCTTTGTGTTTTTTCCATTCTTACCCACTTGTCATTGATATTAGCAATTTCACATGTTTTTGTATTCTTTGTTTCTAAAGTTGACCTTTCTCACTTAAAAACTTCTTCTCTCACCTAAGCTTAAGTGTGACTTTTCCCTCCTAAATACCCCCTCTCTCACCTATGCCTAACTAACCTTAGTTTGTATTTAATAGTTCGAAATAACTAGTAAATGAATCACTTGCGGATTTTTAAAAAGAGAATGAAACTAGAATTTAAGGTATAGGAAGAAACATTTGCACCCATAGCCATAGTTTGATCACGTAAAGATGTCATGATCAAAGAATAATTCATAAAATACTACCATAGAAAATGGTCTAAAATTGAATGTCCCTCAATCTCCTCAAAACTCTCTTCAATAAATCTATTAACACAACTCTTGATGTTTATCCTCTATGTAAAGCTAAGTGTATGTTGAATTTCTATTTTAATTTGGTTCTACAAATTTTTAAATTTTTCAATTTCAAATTTCCTATTTGAAAATGTAAATGATTTGAAATTATTTTTGCAAGTGGTTCACAAAAAATTATTATTATTATTTTAGAGGATTATTTTGAAAAATGAGTAATTTTAAGTTCTTTTTGTAGTTGTTTTTTTTAATTTTATGAATCTTTTTCCTTGTCTTTAGGTTTAGATCTACATTCATAATTTTAACATTCTAGACTGTAAAACTTTTAAAATTGTATTTAAAAATGATAGGTACATTTTGAAGTCAACACATTTCTTAATCACCTATTTCAATCATGGGCTTGATTTGAGCAATGAATGTCTTGAATTCTACGTGAAAAATAAGAAACAAAGTCAATAATTAGAGAAACAAGTATTTTGGAACCTAGATTTGTTTTAAGAAATTAGTGTGTTATGAATTATGATATATTAATTTTTTTAAATAATGTATCAAAAAAAATGTCTAAGTTTATTATTATCGATTTGGATGGATTACACAAGAATTGATTGAAATAAAAAAAGCTACCACAAAATTTACACTAAAAAATGTATTATTTGCAATCAAATTATAACATAACTTTGTTGGGGCGGTGGGCCAAGCTTGATTGGCTGAAGCATCCTATTGTAGGAAAGAGGTCACGAGGTCTAGTCTCCCCACCATCCCTGTGGTACCGAAGGGTGTCTCGTGCCAACGCCAACGATCACGTTAAAAAATTTTACTACAGTTTATAGGAGGCGACTACCCGATTCTGATTCTTGTAGTCTAAAAGAAAATAAAAAAATAACATAACTTTATTACACATTTTATTAATCTATTTCATAATTTATTCATGACTCAACTTAATATTTAATGTAATCATATTATTAACCTACTATAGGCTAGAATAAAAGGGAATCAATCTTTTCCTATTTTATTCTAACTATTAATAGACATGCAACTACCAACATTTGAATAAAAACCACAAAGAAAACAAAGTAACATTTATAAATAATACTTATATTTATTGTTCTAATGAAAAAAATTCGTGAAACAAAAAAGGATCTATCTAACTTGTATTTAGATAAATCAGAAAGTTGAACAAAAGAAAATTGAATATAAGTCATTTTTGGCTTTGGTATGCAAAAGGATGTGATTGTCAATTCTATTCGTCATGTTATTGTAAAAAATATATGAAAAAATAGATGTTCTGCAATATTTTCTAACAACTATTATCAAGTAACTAGTACTCTAAGGCTTAATTCTGACATATGTTTTTAGGTGGTTGTTCTTTTTTCGCAGACCCAAGTTTTATATAAGAAGAAAGAGAAGGCTAAACAACAACTACAATAGATTAAAGATCAAATTGCTAAAGTTTCAGCTGGTTGATAAGTTTGATCATTGTAAAAATATTATACAACTCTTGTAACTGTCTTTATTTGTTGTTGTCCAATTCTTGTAATTTGTATTTTATGTCCGATATGTTGTACAGCTATTATAAAGATATGATCTAGACTTTGTTTTTGGGTTTATATGTTGTTGAACAGCTCTTGTAATTGTGTCTTTAGACTGATCATGTGCTCCAACTACTTCTAATAGTTTTATTCTTATAAATTCTTTTGCTTTGTTCAATTAAAAAAATAAAAAAAATTCTAAGAAATACTAAACATGACTATTACTGGTTAATTAAGAGCATTTAAGAAAATATATGATTAGACACACATTTATACCATCAATGACCAGCCACATATATTGGAAACTTTCTCAAATGCTACGATTATCTCGTCAGTTAGATTTTGCCGGGAATATTGAGCAGATGTAACCTAATCCTGGCGGCGAACGTAAACATCATAACACGGGGGAATGATTTTAATCCTCGACTTATCCATAAACCATACTTCATTCAAAAACGATTGTGACTGGATAAAATTTTGGGAGAAAATTGGAATGCAGATCCAACTTTCTTTCCAACCGGCTGAAAATGCCTGCCTCCCTAAGAGCAGAGCGCAGTCAGCCAGCACACCATTGACAGATGTGAGGGTCACAAAATCTTATGTAAACGTCATATATGTTGAGATTATTGAAACTAGAGGAGGAGTCGAGGGGCGAAGAAACGGCGAAGGGGAACGTACTGAGGCTGCAAGTTTCTTCAAAGATGACAGCCGAGAATTGCTCAAACTAATGATTTGGCTTTCGTTTATATGTAAACACGTATGTAGCCTTCCGTTTCTGAAAGAAACCCGCCTGGAAGGAGAAGCATGTAATTTATTATTATAATATTCATTTTGATCTGACCTAGAATTGCTTATCATAAACGCAACACGATGTGCCACACAGGATCGATGAGATTTGACAGGATGAGATGGTTCCTCAGCAGAAACAACGTGTCCATTCAAAAATATTGTCTAATCTTTAAGGGAGAGGGGTTGGTAGTCGTGGGGTCAGTATGTAGCGATTGACTCGGATATCTTAGAACTTTCGTTTCTTTTAAATGTGGACTAGCCTGTTATCTATCTATAACTAAGGTTTGAAGGTGTGACTCATCATGCAACTCGCCACATCAACACATCTATTGCGATGTGTCTAAAATTTGACTTTTTAAAGATTGGACCAAAATTAATCATGGGACCCCCAATAGTTGAACAAAAAAATATCATTTGTTGCTTGTAGAATATCATATTTTTATTTACAATAAAATTAATATGCAACCTAAATGAACCAAATACCTATTGGTAACCATAAATCTTTGATATCTCTAGTTTTTATATTCAACGCATATGGACCAATAGTTGAACAAAAAAAATTATTTGTTGTTATTAAAACAACACATAATTATTTTAGATACAACTTATATCAAACTAAAATGGACCAATAGTTGAACACTAATTTTTTTTTAAAATTCTTCACATTTAATAAGAAAATACATGGTATTTATTATGCTCACTTTTTATATTTGTGATAGGACAAACTATTAATATAAAATACTCCAATACTTGTACATTGCTACCCCAATAGTTGTACAAATAAGAACAATATTTTTTAGCTATGATAACAATACTTGTTTAAATGAGTGTCTTATTTTATTAAATGAGCATTTTATTTTTTAAATGACACACTTATAGTGGATAGTTATGATATCTTATTTGAGGCAAAAAAATACCTATTTCACTTTTTCATGAATGTATTTATATATTTTTTATATAACATTCAAAGGTTCTCATGTGTTCAAGTATGGGTCCACTTTTGATCAACATTTGGTTTCTTTTTTTTTTTTAATTTATATTTGGACTATTTATTTATAATAAATAGTATAAACATGTGGTAAGATTAGGTATTATAATCACAATTGACTGCACAACTATTGGACTTTGCACAACTATTGGCCCCTCTCCCATAGTCTTTGTGGGACAGTTACCTAGAAATTGTCCACACTATTTTTTATCAAAATCAAATGACAAAAATGAAAGGAAAGGTTCTTTTATAGTCCACAATATCAAACGATCTATTTTTGGGTTAGTGTATGAGACTGCCTCGTACTCCCAATATGCGAGAGGCACCTAACTCGTGCTCCATACTCTATCCCAATTAAACCTTGTGACCTTGTAGAAATTATCCATGGCTAAACCAACAAAAGAAACCTTTCCATGATTGGTTAGGTGGTTGATGTGGGCCCACTTAACCATCTGGCCTCCTGCTCATCATTTCGTTCACTGTTGATCTACGTAGAAGGCCATCTGTTTGTCATCCTTGTTCCCTATTGATCCCATGCATGCTTTTAAAATGTTTCTCTAACCCCACTGCACTGTAGAATTTTTGGTAAAGTTGTCATGCTATAGTCGCATAGTTTGAGAAGACATGGGTGTCCTCACGATCAATCACACCATTTCACAATACACAAAATAGGTTTATTTGCTACTACACAAAGATTATTCAGATATTACAGTTTGAAATGCTCTAGTAGACATATATACAAAATGTGGAAGCATAGACAAGCCATGTGAATTGTTTGATAGGATGCCTCAAATAAATGTGGTCTCGTGGAGTGCTATGATTACTGGATTTGCACAAGATGCATTTGTTGAAAAGGATTTAGAAACTTTCAATCAAATGTAATTCACATGTGTAAACTTAGACTTTGCGATCTTTTCCATTAGCCTCCCTACCTATGCCATAATGGGAGGTTTGGAACGTGGTATGGACATTCATCATAGGATAAGTGAAAGATGAATTTTGTCAATTGTGGATGTAGCTTCCCTAGTAGACATGTATGCAAAATGTGGAAGCATAGACAAGGTATGTGAATTATTTTACTGAATGCCTTAAAGAAATGTGGTCTCATGGAATACTATGATTATAGGATATGCACAAAATACATTTGTTAAATATGATATAGAAATGTTAAACAAATATGATAGGCAGGTGTAACTCTAGACTCTGTAACCTTTTCTAGCATCCTCTCAGCCTGTGCCAAATGGGAGCTTTGGAACAGGGTATGAACATCCATCAAAGCATTAAGGATAGAGGATTTTTGTGAGATATTGTAGTTGGGACTGTTTTGGTAGACAATGTGCAAAATGTATAAGAATACACATGTTGATAAAACATAACAAACAAATGAAGAATAAAATACAAAAATTAAATGGAATACAAAACACAAAGAACATAGAATTTATAGCACGGTTCATCATATAGACTACATCCCCTCTCAAAGTAGGGGAAAATGATTTTATTAATCACTCTATTTTTATAGTACATGAACCTCTATTCACCACAAACTATCACCATACATCATCCCTCAAAATCATTGTATTCACCTTCAATAGCCAACCAAAAGGAAAGAAGCTTCGTGAGGGAAAACAAATGGACAAGATGAAACATGGTCAAGAAGAAACCATTGGGCTTCATATTCCCAACAATCTCCCACTTAAAATCCAACAAGTGCTGCAATATACAAGACATTTCTCCTACTTGGATCTTTATTGTCACTTTTTTAGAATGCTAAGAGAAGCTCCCTTGGAACTACCTTTGTCAAAGCATCCATTGAAGTTATTTTTGTATCAATATTCTCCACCTAGAGCTTACCCTCATCAAGCACATGGAGAATAAAATGATTCCTTAGTTCTATATTATTTTTCCTATTGTGAAAGGTGGAATTCTTGGCCAAGTGAATAACACTATTGCTATCACAAAACAAAGTGAAAAAAAATTCTTACACCACAATTCTCCCAATAACTGATGTAACCATATCATTTTCTTTGCTCCTTTGATGAGAGAAATATATTCCACCTCTGTAGATGAGAGTGCAACCACTTGTTGCAACTGTGAAACCCAGCTAATTGAAACTTCAACAAATGTAAACACATAACTTGTAGTAGACCTCTATTTGTCTAAATCTCTAGCCATATCTGAATCAACATAACCTCGTAGTTGAGTGTCCTTACCTCCAAAACATAAAATATGATCTAAGGTACCTTTCAAGTAGCATAAAATCCACATAACCTCTTGCTAATGATATTTACCCGAATTACTCATAAATCTACTCACAACTCCCGTTGCATGAGAAAGATTTGAACAAGTACAAAACATGGCATACATGATTCCTAAGTGGTGATGAATATATAACACCCTTCATTTGTTCTTGATCTTCTTAAGTTTTTGGACTCATAGCTGAATATAAACAAAAGTGATCAGCTAATGGAGTAGTAACAGGCTTGGCATTCATCATATTGAACCTATCTAGAAGTTTGGAAATACATTTTTCTTAAGATAATCTTATTTCTCTATTTTGTCTATCCCTGATTATTTGCATCCGAAGAATCCTCTTTGCTTCTCCTAAATCTTTCATGGAAAAGCATTGAGCTAAATGTTGCTTTAATTCACGAAAAATCCTCACACTAGTGCCAACAACCAACATATCATCAACATAAAGAAATTTAGTATGAAAAACTCACCATTTGCAAGCTTCTTATAGTAGACACACGGGTCTGATTCACAATGAGTAAAAAAATTTCGAGGCATGAAGCTATCAAATTTTAGATACCACTTCCTCAAGGCTTTCTTGAGTCCATACAAACTCCACTTCAATCTACAATATAAATGTTCCTGACCCTATTGTGAAAAACCTTCAGGATGCTCCATATATAAATCCTCTTTAATATCTCTATGAAGAAATTTTGTTTTGATTTCTAGTTTCTCAAGCTCAAAATCCCATACAGTTGCCATGCCCAAAACAACTTGAATTATTGTCATCTTCACAACTAGTGAGAAAATTTAATTGAAATCAATCCCCCTTTTTTTTTATCAAAACCCTTCACAACCAATATGGCCTTGTAGCATTTATGACCTTCATCTTCTTCTTTCAGTCGATACACCCATTTATTCTTTAGAGGTTTTTGATTTGGTGAAAGAGTAACCAAATCCCATCTATCATTCACTCTCAAAGACTCTAATTCATCTTGCATTTCCTCCATCCATTTGACCAAAATTTTATCTTTACAAGCATGTTTAAATGTTGTAGGCTCTAACTGATCAGAAAGAAATAGTTCATAGTCTTTATATTTTTCCAGACATCTTCTCTCCAGGGTAGACCTCCTTAATTGAGGAGCCTGTTCTTGCTACAAATTTGTATCCAAATTCAATCTCTATAAATAATTTTGAATATCATCTATTTCAAAATATAAATTGCCATGCTCTTGTACATTTCATCCAATGTTCTGCCTCTGTCCTCCAAACACCCGAGGTAGTAAACTGTCATGTTTCTCAGATTCATGTGCCAAACTTGGCACACTCCTATTATCCAATGGTGGCTGAATTGAATTTCTATAGGAAATGATTCATAATGTAAAGGCTATGTTTGAATTGATAAATACTACGAAGTACCTTTGTGAGGCTATGTGGAATCATAGTTAGACTATGATGAAATAGTCAATGGCTGCAATGAGCCAGTTAATGATAGCATTTGACTAGCAATCAAATTTCTTCCAAACAACATATTACTATCCTATGAATGCACATGGAGAGGTTGTCCAAACAATTTTGTAGGCAATGATGAGCTTGTGGAAGAGTGTGATGAAGATAAGTGACATGGCAACGTAGAACCTAGAGAAGGCAACAAAAAATTAGATGGAGGCTGGGAAATAACATATGAAGGCAGTGTGAAAACTTCTAATGATTTTGTTGATCAAGCGCACAAGTAAGAGGAGGGATAGTAAATGTAGATGATGGCACACAACCTTGAGACTTCACATGACTTGTGGAAGGTTATGTTGTAATAATTTGAGAGGGGAAAGTCACTATTAAAGGAAACAAACTTACAGTAGCAATAAATCCTTGTGTATTTTCCATATGTGTTCCATTATCAAATGTGTTAAGAGGCACATATTCTTTGTGCTTTGTTTCTTTCTTTAGTAGGCCTGGATTTTTTTTTCATTAAATAGTACATCTTGATTGTGAACAAGTTGCTTGGCGATAGGATCCCATAGACGGAAACCGTATTGGTCTTCGCCATAGCCAACAAATATGCATCACCTTATCTTAGAATCCAACTTCATTCAATTTTCCTTAGGAACATGAGCGAACACTTCATAGCCAAAAACTCAAAAATAAGAATAATAAATTTGTTTGCCCAACAATTCCTCTTCAAGAATATCAAAATCTAATTATCTAGATGAGGGGCTCCTATTAATCAAATATAATCTGTGTTAAACACCTCCACTCCTGAGGCCTACATTAGAGAGCATTTATCGAGCCCTCTCCAAAATAATTCTATTCATCCTATCGGATGCACCATTTCTTGAGGAGTAAAAGGAACTATTATGATCCTTCTAATTCCATTATCTACACAAAAACTATCAAATTCCCTAAAACAAAATTCTCCCCCAATATTTGTTTGTAAAGATTTTATTTTATGTCCAATTTGATTCTTAACCATGGCTTGGAAAATTTTGAATTTAGAAAAAACTTTTGATTTTCTATTGAGCATATAGACCCACACTTTTTAAGTACAATCATCAATAAAAGAGACAAAATAATTTTCTTGTCCAAAAGAAGATACCTTAGTAGGTCCAAACACATTTGAGTGCACGAGTTCCAAACGTGTTGACTGCTTCTCATGACCATTCTTCAAGAAGTTGTTTCTCCTTTGTTTTCCATGAAGGTGTATAGGAGCAAATTTGCACCCCTTTTGTAAATTCACCTTTTACATACCCTCAGCTTAGAAAATCAAATCTGAAGGCAAAATTCCACATCACCCATTCAAAACACATCCACTTGGCGTGTGTTTGGTGTGTCGGTAGAGGAATTTTCATCAGGGATGCAAGCGGGACACACAAACATCTACATGGCATGTTGCCATCCCTAATAGATTCCTATGTCTAGATTCCATAGGGACGTTACACACCTGAATGGAGTCAAATTTTAAAGCTTCTATATGACCAACCGACTCAGAAAACAACTCCCTTTGGCCCTCAAATCCAGTTATCTCACTTTCACTTCAATTCTTTCATTCACTTAAACATTCTAGCACTCCATTTTGAGCATTACAACAACATTGACAATCCATCAACCCCACATTACAAGTGTGAGGCCACCACAAAAGTTGCGAGCTTGGAGTCTTGCAAGACCTCCCTTCACCACGATTGCAGTGGTGGTGACTTTGCCAAGTTTGTTGCTTACATTCTCCCTTCATTGGCCTTGAGAGCCTTTGGGTGCAAGTAATGTTGCATTCCTCTCCTTTGTGATTTGATAGAGTATTTTAGTCTTTTGTAGTGTTCATTTCACTTCCTTATCTTCTTTATCACATATTCTACTTCATTTATTTCTCGCTATCTGTGGAGGTGGAAACACCAAAGAAAGGGTTTGACTAAGGCAAACCCCTATATAACCCCAATAATTTTCCCCTTCTTGCTTGTGTGTAATTGAATGAGTGTGTGGAGCTTGCTAGTGAACTGGCATTTCAGTGAGTTGGTTTTCACCACCCTAGTCTTTATTTACTTGCTTCACTATTTTTGCACTTTATGTATTTCATTATTCTATCCTTTTTCATTAAATTCATTTAGCTAGGTTGTAAAGTATATTTTTGTTTTGTTATATTGTAATTTATGCTTTCTAGCCATATGGATGTCAACATGCCAGAGAGATGCCAATGTGTCATGTTTTTGTCCCAGACTTGCTCTATCCTCCTCAAATAGAGTGTTGTTTGAGGTATAGTTTGGACTCCAAAAACTGGCTTGTCTAGCCTTTGATAGAATTTCAGGTCTATAGAGTGGCAAAAGTACTTCATAATGCTCTTCATTGTCGATCCTCATCCATTTAGAGTGAGGTAAGTTAGGGCAGCCCTTCGTTCTTGGCTCTCCATGACCTAGAGCTTTGACGTGGTTGGTCCCCGTCTCTTACATTTTATGTGAACTCGACGAGAACAACATCTATCCATTCGCTTGTGTTGAGACTTTTCCCCACACTCGGTGGTTGTTGTAACCCTAGGTTTTGTGAAGGTCTATAAGCATCACAACCTAGTCCATGAATTTTGGGTACGTTGTCAAGAGAAGTGTGTGACACTTACCGATGGAGAAGGAGAAGGTCACTTCTAGTTTCACCTCCAACTTTTCCATTGGTTTAGCTAATGAGTTTACCACTAGTTTTCCTACATGATTTTCTAATGAGATGGGTTTAATATATGAGACCACCCGTGTTCCTACTCCTCTAGAATCCCGTATGGCTTCATCCATAAATGAGGATGATGTTGTACATTTTCCTATAGAAAACCTTTGAGCATTAGATGATCAATTGCTAGACCTTGTAAACCATTCAGAGAAAGCACCAAACATGGCAAGAGACACTAGGCTTGCAAGCAAGGTGAGGCATTTGTTAGGAAGAGATCAGACATGCATAGAGTTTCTATGTGGCCTCAATGATCTAACTGAAGCTTGTCCCTTCATATAGGCCTCAATTAGTGGTGCAAGAGCACCCTAATAAAATCAAGGCCTCATGAGGCCACTTTTAAATTTGGGTGAAATTTGATGTTTCAAGGTTATTGCAAGGTCCAAGGGACCATAATAAAGTTTTCATAGACTTAGGAAAGTTATTTAGGTTCAAATTTCATTGTAAAAGTTGCAAAATAGTGTAGAGATTGCAAAATTGGAAAAATGACAAGAATAAAGAAGGTGAAAGGTCATTTTGTTGATAGGAAGTTAAAAAAAAAAGTTAGAAGGTGAAGAGTCAAGTCTTGAAATTCCTATAAAGGCTTTGTAAACCTTTTATTGCAGTGTGGGTGGTTGTATTTTGGATGTGAATAATGAAAAGCAATATTTTTCTTACATATTTATACTGAAATTCCCTATTTTATGTGTTGTACGACCAAGTACAAGCATGATTACGTTTCTCTCTTGATTCCAAGTTGAAGTGAATTTAACTGCATTCCTTTTTATCTTCGTTTTATGAATTTTGGTGGAGTCTTGAATCAGATATTGAAGATTTTGTGAAAACTATTAAAACCCCATAATAGGGTTAACAGTGAATCAAATTAATTTTGTTACTCTTTATTCTACTGGCCAAATCATCTAGTTTTCAGTGATAATGTTCTTTTATGTAAATTATATCATATTCAAGTGGTTTGAATTAAGGTCATAAGGATTAAGGTGTTGTACATTGTATTATTGATTGGTTTTTCTATGTGCACAATCTAAAACAGGGAAAATGAAGAGATTTTAGCCTAGGGTTTGATCAAATACCTGTGGAAGTAAAATTTTGTTGGTCTAATAAGTTTATTCAACTCTAACTAGACATGTTCCAATTATTGGTTAATGGAAATTGGTAGTGGAATTGATAAAACCAATAAGCCTTAGTTGGAGCAAGGTTTAAAAGGCCTAATTTGTATGCTAACAGACCTATTTTTGAGTAAATTTTCTCAAAGTAACCATTGTCTATTTTAAGATATGATTTCAAACCCCTTAAAGGGTACTCAAAAAGGTAAGCACAGTCTGAAGGAGGGATCTTTATCATAAGATATGACTGATAGTTCTATAATGGAGGTCTACTAGGAATGTTAGCAAACAATAAAGGGAAATGGTCAATATTTGGTAGGGCAGACCTTATGTTAGGTTTGATATTTTTAACTCAACTCAAAGAAAGAAGTCTCATGCATTGAATTTATTGGTTGTGCCTTAATAGGCCAGGTCAGTGCTCGTTATCCCTATATGACATTGTCGATATCACAAGTGTAGTTGAGGACAGTCATAAAGAATTAATGGAATATGAAGGGCCAGACCCTATGTTTGTTATTCTGGGTTGAATTAAGGATGATCGAGGTTCCTAGGAGGTCTCTTAAGAAGTTTGGAACTCTAAAGCAAAGTTGAGTGTTTATGTTGAATTTTGAAGAAGGGAAATATAGTTGAATAACTGTGTCAAGAAAGGTGAGTTAGAGGTGTTTGCTGAAGATTGATTGAAGGTGTTGATTTCCTCTCTTGACATACTACATAAATCAGGTACCACCTAAGCATAAGTGCTTGATGCCCACTACATTCATATGCATGGTCGAAACAGGGCCCTTGATCAACGTCTCTTTTGCTCCTCAAAGGCCTAACACTCTCAAGGTGAGTAGAATACCCCGTGGGTTTAGTTTCACCCCTCCTACTACCCCTGGTAGCCTACTACCCCTAGTGGCAGAGGCTCTGGTGGAATGAGTGGTGGTGGCTTTGGTAGTGGAGGTGGCAGTGGTGGAGGTGGCATTGGTGGAGGCCATGGAGATAGCTTCAATAGTGGAGGTGGCTTTGATGGAGGCCCTACCAGTGGTGGTGGCTCTGGTGGTGGTCATAGTGGTGGTTCTGGAGATGCCTCCAGAGGTGGTTTTGGTGGTGGTCATTCTGGAGGTTTTGCTGGTCCTTTGTCATCTTTTGACCTTGTTTTGAATGCCCTACTTTAGAACATGGGTTGAATGCAGAACCAACTAGAGAGTCTCTCCCAAGCCTCTGCCTAGCCTATCTTTCAACCCTTCTTCTGAAATAGCCCATTGTTGGTAGCAATTCTAACTACTCCCTTCCCACAAGGAATGGAGATTCCCAAATTTTAGAAGTATGGTAGCAAAGGGGAGCCACAAATGCATGTGTTCACCTTTAACACCATGTGTACAAAGTTCTTCCATCATGATGCATTAATGGTAAAATTATTTCCTCAATCTCTTAAGGATACAATACTCAAGTGGTATTTTTCCTTTCTCGACAATTCTATTTTCTCATTTGATCAACATGTAAATCAGTTTCTCCAACAATTCCAAGCCAAAATTGGACTGAAGATGACCTTCTCAAATCTCATCCGATGCAAGCAGAGGGATAACGAGAAGATAATTGATTTCATAGAATGATATCAAGCACTCCTTTCACAAATCTCATACCTATTGCCCGTTCTGACATGCAAAAGGTGTTCATAAGAAACCTACAAAGACCTTGGCCGAAAAAATCTGCCCTTATGAAATACCCTTCTTTCACACATTTGTGTGTTGTGTTACGAGAATATCAACAAACAGTAGTTCAATTTGAGGGATCCTCCTCGTGCTCCCGTTCAAAAGGAAAGTCTATCTTATTGATCTAGGGAAAGGATAAGGTTGTTGTGAATGTAGTAGCCACAACAAATTATAATGACATAAGATGCAATAGAAATTTCACAAAGTTAGTAGAATCTTATTCTTCCATCTTGCAGAAGTTGCTGAAGGATAAGGTCATAACCTTGGAGAACCCTAGACCCTCAAAGAACCTTACCCTGATTGGTATGATGCAAATGCCTTTTGTTAGTACCATCAAGTTAATGGACATGATACTGAATACTTTATGTGCCTATGTCATGAGATATAGTACCGCCTCAATGATGGTACTATTCATCTCGATAGGATGAAACAAAATGTGAATAAATTGATGGTGAAATCCAATAGTGAGTTGTAGATATACACGGACCCATTTTTGTCTCATTCTACTAACTTAATTATTGATCCCTCCAATTCTACCACTCAACCCTCGACATATGTTAACATGGTCATGGTTACTCCCTCCTCACAGCTTGCCACTGGTTCACTAGATGTGACATTCACCTTGTAGGACATACCCCTGAATAACAAGCCCTCTCCCCTCTACATTCCCACTCGTCTCAATGGGAACATTGTGGTAGAGGTCTTATTTGACCTTGTGAGCTGAGTGAATTTTATTACAGAGGAGACGTTGTGGTTGAATTCATTGTAGAGAGAGGAGTATAAAGAAACAAAGTCTACAATCTATATGCACGATGGCCTTTCTCTCAAGATGTATGGCTCAATAAATATTTCCATCCTAGTTGGACTTAGGGCTATGAATACAACCTTCAACATTAGTTTGGAATCAAATTTGTTCAGGGTGAAGTTATGCATACCTTGGCTAGATTCCATGAATGGAATCCCTTTCGTCATTCATAAGTGTTTGAAATTATCCCATGAAGGTGTTGTGCATGACACTACATACCAATCATTGGTGTCTCATAGAAGCTACTCATTGGATCATTTTTGGCCTGCCTTGATCGGTTCGCTTCCCTCAAGAACAAACCTACTTTACCGTAACTATGTGAAGTATAAGACTAGGGACAAAGGATAGCCAAAATTGACCTTTCTGCAAATGCAACAACAAGCTACCTCCTCTTCTTGAAGGGGAAATGAGAGCCCTTCTCATCCTCGGGGTGCTTCTTTCACTCCTTTTGAAGAAGAGTTTTGGATGTCTACTCTTGGATTCCACATGAGAAGTCTGATGGTGACTACTTGGCGTAAAGCTAAGATTAGGGTATCGAACCTCCCTACTATGCCTCCTAGACCTTGGCCCTACCTGTATGGTAGGAGAAAGGGTCCCCACAAGGAATCCTTTATGTCTCAACCTTCACGGCCTCCCATCACTCTTGCTCCTAAAGTAGTGAATGGGAAGAGGCCCACTATCACGGTGCTAGAGTTGACTCTCCCCGTTGTTTCTCAATATCGTCCTCTTGCTCCCATCTAAGAGTCTATCCCTCCACTAGAAATGATTTTGATGGACACCCCTATGGCTAAGTAGGAGCCTTTCATCCCTTCACATCTCCCAACCTCTAGCTCAAAGAGTCACATGAACTGCCTTGCGCACGAGTGCAAGCACCGGTGAAAGGCTCTGGCAGCTGAGCAGGTTTCTTTGTAGAGAAAGGAAGAGGAGATGACTTCCCCCACTTTAGGGTCTCTTGTTGTTTCCTCCTCTCTCCCCCCCTCTACTTCCATTCAATCAAGTTCAGTCTTTCTTCTGGCTCCCTCTGTGAGGGCAAGTGCACCTGACCCTAAAAAGGTGCAGGTTTTTATCTCTCCTTCGGTTGACCCGCCCCTTTTGATGTCCCTTCCAGACATCCCACCATTCCCTAAACCTATGGACAACCTGAATACATTAGTGGTGTCCATCATGAGGTAAGAACATAAATCTATGACACACTTTATAAAGGAAATGGCCAACACTAATCCAAATTATAAACTTGAATCACTAAAAAGTGGCATATATGTTTTGAATTTTGAAATGATGCAAACTAGTAAAATATGTATTCTTTTATATATTTTGTGTTTGTATTTTAAAAAAAAATTAAAATTTTCTTTTAAACTATTGCTTTTAATAAATTAATAGTATAATTTAGTTGCTGATAAAATGCTGAAAAATGAAGTTGCATGAGACGTCAATATTTTTATAGTAAATTTTATTTTTTTCTTTCAAATTTTCTGTGTATTTATAACTTGAAACTTTAGTGCATGGATATAATTTTTTCCAATTTTGATAAATACATATTTTTCAATAAATATTAAAATGTGTGTGAATCAAAAAATATTTGTTTCCATGAGACGTCAACTTTCATATATTAAATATTTATCTAAAATGGAAAAAAAATACCATCTTGAAATAGATTATTTTATCTAGTGCATCATACTTTTTTCTTTTTTTAAAAAAATATTTTTTATTATTTTTCCTTGGCATGGTAATCAACCTAATATTTTGTGTTGATAACCTACTTATAGTAAAAATAAAATATAAAACATAAATAATAATTAAACTATTAAAATAAATATATATTTGAAAACTACACTTATGGATCTACAAATAGTTGTTTTTATATTTAAAAAAAAAATGTTATTTACATTAGTAGGAGTTATTGAAACTTCAAGTTTTTCAAATAATTTTATTGTTTTGGTAAATTGGACTCAAAGTGGTGCTCCATATATTTTTAGCCAACAATTTTAGTTGAGAAAGTTGTGGAAGTATCTAACTTAACTAGAATGAATCTTACTAGATCAAATGTTTGACCAATTTTGAATTTTAGTTAGAAATAGTACTTAAATTAAGTTGTGTTGGTAAGTTGGTTGAAACTGTGACAAAACTTTGTTCTTCTACCCCACAATTTTCTCCTCCTCTTCCATGCCTCCCGCCTCATTTGTGGGGAGTTCACATCCTTCAATGAAGCAGAAAGTGGAGGTTGGCCCTTCTAGCAATGGAGGGAATAAGAGGAGCCCACCTTCTTCGAAGGGTGGTCATGTGCTAGCTTGTACTACCTTACTGATGCAAAGTGGGGAGGAAACCTTCTTACAATCACAATTCAAGCAATACCAATCAACTTTCAAACCTTTAAAACCTTATCTTGACACATTTTCTCAATTCCACCATTCTTGTTTTGTAGCACTCAAAACCGTGTTTTCTAAGAAAACCTCAGAGAATACTCCTCAAACCCAAAAAATAAAAGGTGTTTCAGACACCCATTATCCTCTTTCTAACATATCTTAAAATCACATAAGATCACTTTGGAGCATTACCTCCAAATCACTATTGCTACACTGGAAATTGCTACAATTAGCTCTATTTTCCAAAGTATCAACCCACCAAACTTACTTCTAGACTTGAGGATCCTTTGAAAAATATTTAATAGGTTAAAAATAGCCAACAATAACCACTTTTAACAACTGTAACTCCCACAAACCCACCAAATCACTAAACCCTTGATTTAGGCCATTTTGATGCTTGAAACAATGAGGGTTTATTGAAAATACACACTCCAAGCTTCTATTCTACCAATCAAGACCTCAAACACTTCAAAATAGGTCTACACATGCTAATCAAACCTTCTCCCATCCTTTATCAACACTATTTCACTAAACTCCTATTCTTAGCCATCAAATTTAGGCAAAAACTCATGAAAGTTAATTGGGGTAGCAATTAAAAATCCTTCAAACTCTCCACCCTGCTCCTAAATCCTACTCTAACATTGAAACCTACCCTAACCCACCCATTCCACCAAGTTCCAAGTAAATCTATACATGGAATGGGTTTTTATTGCATTTTTTTTCGCTCTCAAACCTTCAAACAAGGTTTTCAACCCGCCTACAATAAAATGTCCCTAAAATGCTTTGAAACTATGATGAGATTCAATCAAATAAAAACACAAGTGATTTTAACTCATATTTCCATAGAATAAAATTCAATTTGGATCAAAAGCGACCTGTACAGGGCCGTACAATGGCCTGGAGCAACAAGTTTAACTGAAAACACAAAAAAGTGGAGTTTTTATTTGCTTTCTTTCACAAAATATTCGTCCAAGAGCCTACATCAATTTTTTTTGGCATATTTAAAATTTTCCATCCAAGAAAAACTCATCCAACCAACACAAACCAGCTTTGAGCCTCTTGACTATTGGTATTCCAACTACTTACATTTCTGCACTTTTACAATATTGCATTAGACAACATTTTGCAAGAATTACAACATTTACACAATAAACCCCAAAAGACTCAAATTACATTACCAATGGTCTATTATGACCTTATTTGCATCAAAAAAGACTTAACATGCACCTAAAACCTAACAAATGACCTTATTTGACCAAATTTGTAAATAAATGAACTTGGTGCCTCTGCACCACTAGTGACGGGTCAAATTTTGGCTTCCGTTGAGTTTGTCACTGCTCTTGAATCACTCAGTGAGCCTAGCGTTGAATATCGGGCAGCGTCCTCCCCATCCATTGAGGTATTGCATGAAACTCCTATAAATTTCATGTTTGACTCTCTGGACAAGGTCCAAGCCTTGTCAGTGATCTTCACAAAATCATTGACCAAAGCTCCACAAGCGTTGAGCGGAGAAGACCTTGCAGGGCCTTCTTCCTTAGCCCTTGTTGTGGGAGGGTAGAAAGCTCCTCCCCTTAATATTCCACCATTGCAGGCTCACCTGTCTTCCCCTTATAATTATCTAGATTAGTTAACGGACAACCTCTTGGTCAATGAGTGTTAGGGGGAGGCCTCTTCTTTACATTTAGATTAGGTACATGTGTTTGTTGTGATGTGATCCCCCATGCTTGCATTATCTGATCTTGGATGACCCTTTTCACCCTTGTTGGTGCTTGGATACATGAGTTATTATGTTTTAAAACTTCTTCTATTTGTATCATCATTCTTCCTCTGTTATGTGTTTTGATTTTCGAAAAATTAAGGACAATGCAAAGAGTTGGGGGCATTTAGGCTTCCCTTCCATGTTGACCTAATTTTTAATTTTTACTTTGTCTTCTCGTGCATTCTTCATATGGTTTTATGTAGTAAGGGGTTGATGATAGTTCATCTATATACTATTACTATACTTATACATATTTATGAGAAGATGTGACCCTAAAATATCATATCACCCCTATGTGCTTTGTCTATGATTTCATTGTTTCTTTTCACATATTTTTTATCTTTATCTCTTCTTTTCTTGAGTTGTGATGTTGTGGTGCCTATGTGTTGTTCCTCTTGTGTGTGATAACATCACCACAATCACATCTCACTATGTCTCATGATCCACATCACTTTTTCATTATTTCTTTTCTCTCCTTGGGATGGCATGTGCCTCTACATTCAACACACACCACCCTAATGGAAGCTACTATGTCAAATCTAATTTTCAAAAAATACATTCATTTCCAGTGAATATTTTCTTTAAAACCTTTCCAACCTTTTCAAAAATCACATTCTCAACTTATATCCCTAGCGAAACGTGTTTCCTTCATCATGGGTTCACAAAGAAAGAACTTGAAGAAATTTCCTCTAAGGAGGGAGCAAATTTTCTTGTGAGAGAAGCCTTGACCTTCTCTTCATGAAGGGGCATTTTCTTCCTTTCAAATTCCTTGATGAAGTGAACATCTTTCAAAAGGATTCCTTGGTGTTGAATTGATTTGTAAAAAATATTCTTATACTTTCGAACAACGCATTCCTTGAGTGGACCCCTCTTCTGTTAAAGGGTTCTCGAGGGACCCCTTTGAAATCCTTTCAATTTGTTGACTATTTGCATGACTATCTACTTTTTTTCCTACATGGATGCTTTGTGTTCTCTAACATGTTTTTTCTACGGATTAACATGTTTGTTTGCAATTGCACCTTTGAAGCCACTTTCCAGTTCGATTCTACAAAGTCCCCTTACACTAGGCTTCCTTCATGAGAGAGTACTTGGGGGATGCCTTCTTGTAGGTCTACGGACCTATAAGGCACTTACATCCTCCAATATTTTTCCATCATTGGTCTGAGTGCCTTCATTGTATTTTGCACAACTTCATAGTTCTATTGAGCTATGGGGTCCTTTTTTTCAAACCTCCTCAAGAGAGAGTACCTGTGGAGTCCTTTGCCTACCCTGTATTTCAAGCTCGCCAGATCACGATATGCTTCCTCGATGGTTCAGGTATACATCTCTATCTCTATGATCTATTTTACCAAATGCTCATTGATATTCACACTCACTAAAGTGGGGGAAAACGTATAGGAGTGAATTTGTACCCCTTGTTTAAATTTCCCTTTCACATACCCTCACCTTAGAAAATCAAATTTGAAGGAAAAGTTCCACATCACCCATCAAGAATCCATCCACTTGGCATGTGTTTTGTATGTCAGTGGGGAAATTTTTATCGAGGACACAAGCACAGTGTGCAGACATCTACACAACGCACTACCATTCGTTACAGATTCCTACACCTAGATTCCACATCTAATGTTACACACTTGATTAGGGTCAAACTATAATGAATCTCTATGATCAACCAACCCAAAAATCGACTCCTGTTGGCCTTCAAATCCATTCATCTCACTTTCACTTCAACTCTTTCATTCACATTCGATCTCTCAAGAAAATTCTCATTCACTTCAGCATTCTAGCACTCCATTTTGAGCATTACGATGACATTGACACTCCATCAACTCCACATTACAAGTGTGAGGCCACCACAAAAGTTGCAAGCTTGGAGTCTTGTGAGACCTCCCTTCACCATAGTTGCAGTGGTGCTGACTTTGCCAAGTTTGTTACTTGCATTCTTTCTTCATTGGCCTTGAGACCCTTTGGGTGGAGGTAGTAATGCTTCATTCCTATCCTTTGTGATTTGATAGAGTAGTTTAGTATTTTGTAGTGTTCATTTCATTTCTTTTATCTTCTTTATCGCATATTCTACTTCATTTCTTTCTGGTTTTCCATGAAGGTGGAAACACCAAAGCGAGGGTTTGACTAAGGCAAACCTCTATATAGCCCCAACAATTTTCCCCTTCTTTCTTGTGTGTAGGTGAATGAGTGCCTGGAACTTGCTAGGGAACTGACATTTTAGTGAGTTCATTTTCACCACCCCAGTCTTTATTTACTTGCTTCACTACTTCATCACTTACTTTTTGTATTTCATTATTTTTTCCTTTTCATTAAAGTCATTTAGCTAGGTTGTAAAGTAGGTTTTTTTTTTTTTGTAGTTTACGTTTTCTAGCCATGCAGACATCAACACGCCAGAGAGATACCAATGTGTTGCATTGTCATCCTAGACCCATGTTGTTGTCCTCAAACAAAGAGCTATTTGAGGTACACCTTAGACTCCAAAAACTAGCTCATCTAGCCCTAAATAGAATTTTGGGTCTGGAGATTGACAAAAGTACTTCATAGTGCTCTTCATTCTCAATCCTCATCCATTTAGCATGAGGTAAGTTAGGACAGACCTCCACTCTCAGATCTCCATGACTTGGAGCCTTGATGTGGTTGGTCCCCCTCTCTTACATAATGCAATGCTCACAAAACTCCAAATCAATAGATTTTAGGCCAGGAAGTTGGTCCCTTTGAAGCATGACTTCAAGTCCCCTTTTGCTCATATGTCCAAACCTCTTATGCCAAAGCTTCAAACCACTATCCATAATTTCCATTGCAGATCCCACTTCACCATGACACTCTAAAACATAAAGATTGCCTAATTTTTTCCTCTTTGCAATTGCCAAGACACCTTTGGTTACTTTCCAAGTATCTAAATAAAATTTCACATTCAACCCTTGAGCAATATGCTAGCTCATAGATATTAAATTATGTTTCAATGTAGGAAGATGTCTCACATTTTTCAAAATCCATTTATTTCCATTTTTCAAACACAATGTCATGTCACATTTTCCCATGATTTCACATTCTTTGTTATCTCCAAGAAAAACTCTACTACACTTACCTTCTTGGTAGTTTGTGAAAGCATCGCGACAAGGAGTAGCATGGAAAGAGGTACTGAAATTGAGCACCCATGAATCTACAGTCATGTCACTTCCTGATAAAACCAAAACACCATCATCTTTATCATATGCATTGTTTACTTCATTATTGCTCACCTTGTCTTGTGCCTTTTTATAATTCTACTAATTCTTTTTTGTGTGGCCTGATTTACCACAAAACCAACAAGCACCATTTCTTCCCCTATACTTGGATCTTGGTGTAGATTTGGACCTTCTTTTGTTATTGTTTATGCCTCTATATTGTATCATATCCCTATTTCCAATACTTACAATAGTCAAAGCATCACCATATGAGGGTTCATTATTTTTTCTCCTCATGTCTTCACTGAGAAGTGTGGCTACAAAATTATCAAATTTTAATTTACTTTTGGTAGCCATCGATGTGCTAACTGCCATCACCACTCCTTCCTAGCTGTTTGGTAAAGAGCATAATAATAAGATTGCCTTAATTCCATCATATAAATTGATACCCATGGAAATCAATTGGATGACCAGAGTATTGAATTCATTGAGGTGATTGGACATAATCCCACCTCTCATTTTAATATTATATAACTTCTTCATGATGAAAACCTTGTTTGATGTCGATGCCATCATGTACATGTTAGAAATTTTATCCCAAATCTCTTTCGTTATCTTCACAGCTGAAACATTGAATAGCACGTTGTTGGAAAGTGAAAGAAAAATAGTTGCACTTGCTTTCTTATCCAAATTCTCCCACTTTTCATCTCTCATTGCACTTGGTTTTCCAACTTTCCCTATTAGTGCAAGTGAGAGATCTTTCTTGATCAATTGTGGTTCCATCTATACCTTCCACAGTTGATATTTCTACCCTACAAAATTCTCTATCTTCCATTTATCTACATCGTCCATGCTTCTAGAAATTCTTCACCAATTTCCAAAATACCATTTCAGCAACAAGCTTCTTTACCAGGCTCTAATATCAATTGTTGATAAAATGTTGCAAACAAATGAAGAATAAAATGCATAAAGTAAATAAAATACAAAACATAGAGAACAAAAAGAACACATAATTTATAGTGGTTCGTCATATAGACTAAATTCACCAAAACCTATCACCATACATCATCCCTCAAAACCACTATATTCACCTTCAATAACTAACCAAAAATAAAGTGATAAGATGAAACAATCAAGAAGAAACCATTGGGCTTCATATTCCCAATAACACAAGGCATGCCAATAGTTTGACAATGTGCCCCAAAGAAATTTGGTCTTGTGGAATTCCATGATTGCAAGATATGAACAAAATGGATTTATTCAAAGATTTAGAAACTTTCATGCAAATGAAATTGGTAAATGCAAATGAAATTGGTAATTGTAAAGCCAGCATGCTCCCTACCTATCTAAAACTGGAAGCTTTGAAACATGGTATGGACATCCATCAAAGCATATTGGATGGGGATTGTTGTCAAATATTATAGTTGGAAATGTTCTGGTAGACATGTATGGAAAATTTGGAAGCACAAACAAGCAACGTGAACTATTTAACAAAATACCTCAAAGAAATGTGGTCTCATGGAATGAGATGTTCACAAGATATACAAAAAATGGATAGGTCGCATGATATGAAGGCCATAAAATGGTTTGTGCATTTTGTGTAGGGGATAGATTACATCCATAGACATAGGAGATCTATACAAAGTTAGAGAGATTGGATTGGGAGATGAAGCAACAGGTTATTCCCTAGACTCAAGACATTTACTTAGTGATGTGGAAAAGGAGGGATAGTTCTTTGCAATCATAGTGAAAAGATGGCAATTGATTTTGGTTTGTTAGATGCATCTTATAAAAACCATTATAGTTGTTAAGAACCTTTGATATGTATTGATCTCCATATTGTAATAAAACTTATTTTTAAGGTTGTTGCAAAAGAAATTGTTGTGAGAGATGCAAATTATTTTCATCATTTTTAATAGGTAGAATGTTCTTGTGGAGATTATTCGTTATGCTAAATGAAGTGATCTAAAAAACAATCTCACACTATAATAATGTACACAATTCCACACCTCACTAGTAATAAAGGGAAAAGGTTTTATTTCCAGTTTCTAGAAAGAAAAAAATGGTTTTATGTTTGTTAAATTGAATATTTGGAAATCTAGTTTATGATGTCGGCTTCATAAAATTAGATGCATAGAGTGCATATACACTATTGGAATATATGTCAAAAACTTATTTTATAAAAACATGGGCATTTAATTGAATTGTTCTCGTAAACCTACATATGTTTGAAACGAAATGTTGCAGGTGGAGAAAGAGAAAAACAAAAGGTGAGGAACACTTCAACTAAATTGAAAGATGCTGGACTAGCAATAAATGGGAGAGGAGGGCTTACAACTACCCTTGCCATTTTGTATAGTTATTTTATTTGGATTAAGTGTCATAATGGGACATCACAAATCAATTTAAGGGTTGATCAAGTGAATAAGATATGGGGATGTAATTGATTGACTCACTCACGTGGAGCATCCACTCATACATGATATTTTCTGAAGGTTATACATGAATATCTTCCTAGTTACTTGGAACAACATCAAAATTGATAACCTTGGACATAATCACCACACTACCTATTATGGTAGGATATAACACGTGGATAATCTTTGATTTTAGGTTATCTTTCAAAACAAAATTGATGCAAAAACTCTCTTATACATTAGTGGCAACTGCTTATTTCTAGTTAACAATATTTGGACAACCCATTATCATAATTATGGTGTATCTAGGATTTTGATTACAAATGTGATTAACCTTGAATCTCATGTGGTTTCTAAAGTCCCTTTGAATATTGAAGATTGTATCCTTATGTAGGAAATAAGGCTTTAAATATGGGACAACCCTCTTTGATTGTCAAATTCCTTAGATTACACCATTTCTTCCATGACACTTTGACTATAGCAGTTATATTAATAGTATTTTGGTAGTTAAGACATGATTATTGCCCTAAATTAATCATTATAACAAAAAATGATAGTTCACATGACTTGATAAAAACATTAGGGCATATATGTATTTTTTTACTATCACAAGATTGGTGTGATTATTCTTATGAATATAGTGTAGTAGTCCTTTCAAAATAATTCTTTATGATTACAATGAAGATGATTAATAACTATGAAAAAGTGTCATGCTACAATGACTATCTCCTTAATGACAACCTACTTTATATGTTTGACAAGATTTTTTATTTAAATAGATACTCCCATCTTTATGAATAAAATATTGAGACCTTGATGGCAATGCTTTAATGGTATGGGATTATTAATGGAGAGATTATTGTCCTATGGATGACTAGGTGCATGAAATTCATCATGAGAATAATTATCTCAATAATGGTAGTCCTTGAGGAAATGATGATTATTAATATTCCTAGAGGTCAATGTTAGAGCTTGAGGGTAGTAAGATCCCAAGTGACATGATTAGCATTAATATTGATGTAAATTTCTCCTTGATAAGGTAAGAATTTCTAATAGTTCCATAATAAGTTGTATATTTCTTGAATATTACTAGTTACTAGGATAATTTTGACTTAAGAGGACCCATATAACAAAACATACATCAAAAGTGCTTCTAAGATTAAGGTCAATCATTATTGTTGTGAACATATGAGTAACTATGTTTATTATGATTATGACCATACAATAGCCTTGGGATAATGTATTGTGTTTCTTACATAGGGCTAAGGAATTAAGAGTTCTTGAATGGGGCCCCTTAATCATTTGTCTATTACCATGATAGCATCACTCATAAGAATATCCTCCTCTTTTATAAGTCTTAAAAACTTTATCATGATTTTTTCATAGATTTCAATGATACCATGTGACCCGGGGATAAGTTCCAAGTAGAAGGATAGGACTATCAATAGTAGTACTTATTGAATGGGACAACTGAGAAGGGGGAATCAGTTGTCATAGAATTAAAACTTTAATCTAGTTACCAGAACCAATACTTAGAACTACTTAACTAATTAATCATCAAATGCTGATGTAGAAACTCAAATCCAACACATAAACATAATATCACTAGATTTACGTGGAAACCCCAATGAGGGAAAAAATTTGGTGAGAATTAACTCACACTATAGAGAATATCAAAACTAATTACAAAAAGGCTCACTGTTTAAAACAAGGCTCACTGCCTTAAATAAGGCTCACTACCTGAGATAAGGCTCACTACCTGAAATAAGGACTCATTGTTCGGAACAAGGACTCACTATCAAACAGGGCTACAACCTGGAGGGCTCACTTCCACAGAGATACAAAGAAGACTTGTTACAGAGATATTACAATCCCAATGCAACAAAGGATTCCACCAAATTCACTTGATCAACTTGCATGAATGATAGAGTTCACCTTCTTCTCACTGCATCCAGAAACTGAGCATTAAGCTTCACACTGATCTGAGACAACTCACACACACTTTTTGAATAGCATCAATGTCGCATCTACTCTTTCACTTATCTTCCTTCTTTTCTCTTGTATATTTTTCATTACTAGCTCATCCTGTATTTATACTATCTCCAACCTTGAAAAAGATGCAAAGTCGGCCATCCAAATTCAAATTCAAATTAGGTCAGCACCAAAACATCCTAGGGTTGAATTAGAATGAGGGTGACCCAAACACATGCTTCACTGAGACCCAAAATAGATCCAACATCCTTCATCAACTTTGAAGATAGTGCTTAACACAAGATCGACCAAACCAGTGTAAAACACGTAGAACAATTAAGCTCGAAACTAAAAAAACTAGAAAATATATTTAGTGCAATCAAAATATCTTAACTCTAGAACCGCAAGTGAAAAGACTTCATCAAAGAGAAATTCAGACCAACAACTTTTCTCTTGGACCTCAACCAGAACATAGAAAATAATAGTTCACAACTGGTGAACACAACTCAAACTTCACAATGAACCAAAAACCAAAAATATGGATATAGCAACATTTAACAACTATGAACAACATATTTGAACCACACAAACATATGAGCAAATACTAGATCATCACCCGTAGCAACAACTAAATACCTGCAAACTTTCTTTAATACAATTTTCTCAATAGCCTTAACATATGCAACCAATAACCTGCAACCATGAAACTAATGACAACAACAATCAGTAGATAACTAATTGATTAGTTGACATCAATGAAAAAACCTTCATTCATTTTTCCATTCTTGCAACAATCTCCCCCTTTTTCATTGATGGAAACACATGATGTAAAAAACCATCAAAGACACTATACCTGTTCTAAGTATACCTCTCAAGATTTTTTCTTTTTGCTTCTCCCCCTCAGAAGATCATCTTCCTCATTACCTTCTTTCTCTCATTAGCTTTCTCTTCTTTTCACATGCTTTCTCTCCCCCTTTGACATCAACAAAAAATGCAAAATATATGTTCATTGAAGGGTATGTGCACGATCATGATGGGCCAAAAAGTGGCGATATGTAAGCCATATGATGACCCATGTGGGTGACGACTTTTTTTTCACCCAAAATTGATGAAACGAAAAGGGTTTTTAGAGGATATTCTCAGTTTTCCACCAATATAAATTATTCTTTACTTTGAATTTAATAAATAATTATTATTCATTTTCTATTAGAATTATGAATAAATTCTTGATTGATAGGCTGATTGAAAAACATCTATAACTTTCAAACAATATCACATTTTTTGAATCCGAAACATGTGTCACATTCTATGCTTTGCATACTATAAGATTTAAAAAAAAAAAATTGAATTTCATGAATTTTGACCAAGTTAAGGTGGTTAGATAGACGAGCTTTTATATTTTTTAAAATTTGTAATAAAAAAATCATAACTAATTATTTACTTAAAAAAAATTTATAACAAAATATGCATCACATTGGGACATGAGTCCTTTACTTATATCTAAAATATTATAAAAAAATATTATCATTTTATTGTGGTTAGGGTGGTCAGACAGAAACCTACTTCTTATTTTTACCCTGAAATTTAAATACTACTACATTGAAATTTCAAATTTTCACCAAATAGATTTAAAAAATAAAAATAAAGGTCTACTAGTTTAGAAACTACATTCAATTTTCTACAGATTCTACTTTTACATTTTTTTAAAATAATATAGATAGCTTATTCAAATTTTTACGTCAAGTTGTCTAACTCTGATTTTCTATCTTTTTATTGCCACTTAAGGACCTCTTTTTTCCATGATGATCCTGCATATACCCAAGAAGCCTGAGCTAGGTAGGCCCCAAATGCTCTGATTGGGAATTGGTAGTGAAATATTGAGAGTAATAACTTTATGAAAATAAATGTAAATTAACTAGATTTTGGATGTGATGAAGATAACCTCATTTAGAAAATATATCCTATTATACAATCTAAGAAACGATAATGCAAAAAAATGCAAAAAAAATTGCTAAGACAGTTGCAAACTAAAATATACGAACAAAATTGTTTTTGTTTGATACAAGATTGATTTATAACCAGGAATGCTCCTACATCTATTCAATTGTGATGATTACTATATGTAAATATATGTAATATATCCCTGGTTCATACCATTTGTAGCTTCATAATTATAGATTTGTTTACATGATTAATCTGAATACTTTTATGAATTTAGATCAATTGTGAATTTTTTGACTTGTGCTAGATTTGGTTACTTCAATAATTTTTTATGATTTAAAAATATCTAATTTCCATTGATGATTGGAATATATATGTAGCTCATAATGATAGTTTCTCTAGTTAATTAGGAATTAGTTTTATTGTGAGGGAGCTATTTATATTCATTAAGCATAGAGTCATTTTTATCATTGTAATTAGGGTTTCTTGATCTCTTTTCTTCTCACCCTATCCTTCAATGTTTATTTATATGTGATGGAAGAAAAATGGATGAAGGCTCTAAATCACACTTTCTAATACATCATATTGGAAGGAACCAAAAATGGTCATAAGCACCCACTTGGCTACTAACCTCTATGAAAGAGCTAGAATGTTGGATTTTGGTTTTCGTTCTTTTGTTGTGGGTTGGTTTATTTATTATGAATAAATTGATTTGATAATGTAAATGTGTATCTAGATCAAATATTAAATTGAAGAAAATTGTTGTAAATACAAAGAAATAAAAAATTAAAACAAAAAAGCTAGTTACAAAATCATAGAGTGAAGAAATAGAGAAACCTAGCTTATGAATTTGAGCTTAATTGGTTAGATAGGTGCATAGTTAGTTCCCTAGAACTAGAATGACATAGATTTTATGGTCACTATCTATAGGTCTATATGTTCTTCCTTTCCAGACTAAGCTTCAAAGATTTATTTATAGATGATTAATTACACTTTCTCTAATTTGTTGACATAGAAGGCTTGAATGCTTGATCTTGCAATTATGTCTTAAGTCATTTCCAAACTCCACTTTAGATCTATTTTATTGACTGGGAAAAGGGATATAAAATCTAATTCACACATTTCCCAATTGGAGGAAGGATTAGAAATGATCTCAAATCCACTTGACTATAAATCCTAAAAGGAATAGTCATATGGTGGAGTAGGGTTCTAATCCTTATTTGTGTGTGTGTGTGTGGATGATGTGATGAATTTATGATTGCTAATTGACTAATTTTTTGTATGGTAAAAATGAACTACCTATGTAAAATATTACAATGCATTGATCTTTATTATGATTTCTAAGAAACTAGATGCAAAAGAAGAAAAACATCCAACAAATGAGAAGGGAAAACGCAAATGCACCTATGGTATAAATTTGAGCTTGATCTTGTTTTTCTAGGGTTACCTAGACTACCTTATTTATTATATCTAAAATTTAAGGCTTTAGAACAATACTCTATATCTTCTATCCTTTGTATGTTGTTGTCAAAGTTCATTTCTTATAGAGAAAATTTAGATTTCATGGCTTTTCAACTTGTAGGATTTTGATGCATGAATGAATAAGTAGCCTTGAATTTTCCTCCAATTCACAACAAATTTTCAACCTACACACATGAGAGGAGAGGAAAGGTTGTCCCATATAGGGGCTTTCCTAAGTCAAATCCCGTGTTGGTATTTCTACCTCCACAATGACCACTTATGTTGAAAGATAGTATATTCTTGGTTCGATATAGGCTAATTGATAAATAAGTAATGAATTGAAGACCTTACTACAAATAACCACTCATAATTGATCTCCTTCATGGACTAAAGTCACACCAATCACGTTCAAGGTTCAATTGTTGCTTGACTTGAATTGATTTTCTCACCTATAAGGGTTAGTACACATAAGAAAATGTGTGTAAACATGAACAAATATTCCAATAATATATGCCATGAATTATTGAATGATAACATATTGAAATAATATTAATAATTATTCTCTTGACTACTCTTGAAAGCTTTCTAAGATCTTCACTTGCTCATTTTAATTAAGTTTTTCTCATTAGGATTAAAATGGTGAAAATATAATTCATATTCATATAAAATTCCTCTAATTTCCCAAAAATCATATGTCCCTAGAAAATAATTGAAATTGGAAATTTAAATAATAAATTGAATTACCCTGACATATTTAAATTTGGAGCCAAAATTGTTGGTCTAGGGCACAGTGTGCCCTATACTAGATCCCTCCTTTTTTGAGATCAAATGTGTTTGGGAAAAAATATTAAATGCATAATTTGATTTCCTATGTTTCATTTTCTAATATTTTTTGTTAAATTAGAAACTAATACATCATTAGGTCCAAGCACATAAGGAGGAGCTAAACCTAATGTAAAATTTTCACAGGTAATTATTTTTTATATTACATCAACCCTAAATTTAGTGAGAATATGAACATACACTTGACTGACACAGAAGTAAGAATATGTCAAGAGGGGTTCAAATATCCAGATATTAAAGACATAAGGTGCCATTAAATCTAGGGGATGTGCTAGCCCCTGTGATTCAAGATCTTATGGAAAAACAACGTAAGAACAAATGCACACACATGCACAATGAAATGGATTTTAAAAACACAAATCATGCATGAAAAAGGAACTACAAATAACATAACATAATTAAAATAAAAATAAAACACAATAAAACACAAAAAAATGAAAACAAAAACATAAACAAAATGCAAAGTTAGTACTACAAAGGATTTGATTCGAAAAGGAAAAGGCCACACCTTAGGGGATATATAAAGTCTAGTGTCACAAGGGATGAGTAATAAAAATGGCACACCTCAGGGGGGTTATAAGTAAAACCATCACAAAGGGTGTAAACAAGTGAATTACAATATGTTAAATGACATTTCTAAATACATATATGACACCACTGCTAAGAGATGGAAAATAATGAAATGGAGGGTCACACATTAGGGAGTACCAAGCATAGTAATACCACAAAGGGGGCATACATGCCATGAAAAGTCACACTTTTAGGAGGTATAAAGCCTAATACTATCATAAAATGGGACATAATATGTATTAAAAATCCCAATATTTAGTGAACATCCATATAATATTACTACTAGACACAACACATGATAAATAAGGCCACACCTTTAGAGGATATGTAAAATTATAATGACAAAGGGGCCATTTTACTTGATAATTGTACTGTGTTTCTCTTTGTTCCTTCCTATTTGTGAGTTTTCTTTGGATGGTCGTTGTTGCTTTGTTGGTGCAAGGATACAAAGGAAACAAACATGTCATGGCATTCATCTAGTTGTATCTTCATTCTTAGATATGTTGTAAACATTGTATTTTATTTTTTTCTTGTGTTTTCCTTTTGGGGATGATGCAAGTGAAACCTCAGAAATATGGTGACGTTCTATCCTTTTGGGAGATATAACAGTAGGGTTAAAATCCTATTTCACTCAATTTTCACTCAAGTAAACCCTAGATATCTCAATCCAATGATAGAATGAAGGAAAGAGATCTACTAAAGGTTGTCCTAGGGTATGATCAAACAATAAAGGGGGGTTCAACACCAAGCTATGGCTTGTAAAGACTAGTAACATGCAAGATATAATGATAAAACCTAATGCTTTGCAAACCTTAAGTAAATGACATGGAAATGAATGCAAAAAGAAATAGTAAGTTGAGAAAACATACAGGTGCACCTAGAAACTTGAATCCATAAGACTGCCGCATCTCCAAATTCATCTTAGTTTATGAAAGGAGGGGCAATAACGCCTAACTTCTCTTGGAGATACTCAAAATTATCTTTAGGAAGAGCCTTTGTAAATATATCAACAATCTAATCCTTTGTTGGAACATACTCAAGATTGACTTCATTCTCCATGACCTTCTCTGTCAAGAAATTATATTTGATAGATATATGTTTCATCCTCGAGTGCATCACAAGATTATTTAAAATATTAATTGAGCTTGTATTATCATAGAAGATAGAAATATGATCATCATATATCACTGTGATATATGTTAATGTCTATTTCATCCATAGAACTTGTGTATAGAAAGATGGAATAGCAATGTACTCAACTTTAGCAATAAACAAAGATATTGAATCTTGATTCTTACTCAATCATGCCACCAATCTACATCCAAGAAAGAATCTACCACCACTTGTACTCTTTCTTTCATCTACACATCCAACATAATCTGCATCTATATAAGCACTAAGTGTAAATTCAGTATCTTTATGATACAATAATCCATAATCTAGAGTGCCATTCAAATATCTGAATATTCTTTTAACTGCAACAATGTGTGTTTCATTTGGATCTTCTTGAAATATAGCCAAAAGATAGACCACATGCATAATATTCGGTCTAGTGGCAGTCAAATACAATAATTCACCAATCATAGATCTATACTTTCTTTGATCAGCCTTAGGTGAATCATTATCTTTACCCAATTTGCAACCAGTCACCATAGGAGTACATATCGGTTTGGAACCATCCATCCCAAACTTCTTCAACATCTCTCCTACATAATTATATTGTGAAATAAAGATTCCTTTGCGTATGTGCGGGATCATGATGGGCCAAAAAGTGGCGATATGTAAGCCATATGATGACACATGTGGCTGACGACCTTTTTTTCACCCAAAATTGATGAAACAAAAAGGGTTTTTAGAGGATATTCTCAGCTTTCCAACAATATAAATTATGCTTTACTTTGAATTTAATAAATAATTATTATTCATTTTCTATTAGAATTACAAACAAAGTCCTGATTGATAGTCTGATTGAAAAACATCTATAACTTTCAAACGACATCACATTTTTTGAATCTTAAACACACGTCACATTCTATGCTTTGCATACTATAGGATTAAAAAAAAAAAAAATTGAATTTCATGAATTTTTGACCAAGTTAAGGTGGTTAGACAGACGAGATTTTATATTTTTTTAAAGTTGTAATAAAAAATTAGTAATTAATTATTTACTTGGAAACAAATTATAAGAAAATATGCATCACATCAGGACATGAGTTCTCTACTTATATCTAAAATATTATAAAAAAATATTATCATTTTATTGTGGTTAAGGTGGTCAGACAGACACCTACTTCTTATTTTTACCCTGAAATTTAAATACTAGTGCATTGAAATTTCAAATTTTCACCAAATAGATTTTTTTATATAAATAAAGGTCTAGTAGTTTAGAAACTACATAAAATTTTCTACAGATTCTATTTTTATATTTTTTTGAAATAATATAGATAACTTATTCAAATATTTACGTCAAGTTGTCTTACTTTGATTTTTTGTCTTTTTATTGCCACTTAAGGACCTGTTTTTTCCATGATGATCCTGCACATACCCCTTTCTTTTTTTGATTTATCTATAGCCCAAGAAATAAATTCATCTCTCCAAACATAGAAATTTCAAATTATTTTTGCAATTCTTCCACAAACATCTTACACATCCTTTCATTTCCTCCAAAGATAATATCATCAATATATATAACTACAATCAAGATTTTGTCATTTTTAATCTTAAAGTATGAATTACTATATGTTGATTCTTTGATAAATCCTTGTTGAATCAAATACCTATCTAACCTTGCATACCAAGCTCTGGGAGCTTTCTCCATTCCATATAAAGATTTTTTTAATTTGCACATCATATCCAGATGATTTGTTAATTGAAATCCTTCCAATTGTTCCATATAAACTTCTTCTTCCAACTCACCATTCATAAATGTTGACTTGACATCCATTTGATAGACTTTAAAATCTTTATGAGCAGCCAATGCCAAGAACATCATTATAGCTTCCATTCTTGCTACTGGGGAAATTTTTTCCTAAAAATCTACACCTTCTACTCGTGAGTAGACTTTACACACAAGCCTTGCTTTATTTCTGATAACTTCTCCATTCTCATTCAATTTATTTCTAAATACCCATTTTGATCCAATGATATTTTTATCTACCAGTCTTGGGACCAATTCCCAAGTCCGATTCTTCTCAATCTGCAAAAGTTCTTCCTTCATTGCTTCCTTCCAATGCTCATCTTTATAGGCTTCACTTATTGTCTCCGGCTCAATCTCAAAGAATAAACACAAATTTACTTCTGCAACAACTTTGCTTCTTGTTAACACACCTTTTGTCTTGTCTCCAATAATCTAATTTTCTGAATGATTCCTCTATACATATTTAGGTGTCCTAGGGGACATCATTGAAGCATCTTATTCTATTTCATTTTGTTCACATTGCTTCTTTTGCTCATCTTTATTTTGTTCTTCCACAATTTCTTCTATTCTTGCACAATCATGTTCATCAAACATATATCCATCAATATCAATAGAATTCTTCATTTTCTCATCAACCTTCAAATTTGAGATCTCTACAATTTTTCTTATTCTTTTATTTAAACATCTACATGCCTTGCTTAAATAGTAGAGTATCCAAGAAAATTCCTTCATCACTTCTTGCATAAAACTTACCTAAAGTTTCCTCATCTCTTTTGGTATAGCATTTTCTTTTGAATACCTTGAAATATTTAACTATAGGAATTCTTCTGTGCCATAGTTCATAGGGAGTCTTTGTACTATTTTCTCTTCCTTGAACTTGATTGAACACATAAACAACAATATGAATAACTTCTTTCTAGTAAAATTTTGATAATCTGGCTTCAATGATCATTGATCTAGTAGCCTCTTGGATTATTATATTTTTCTTTCAACAATTCCATTTTGCTGAGGAGTTCTTAGAGTGGATAACTGCCTCTTTATTCCATGCACTTCACAAAACATATTAAACTCATGGGAGGTGAATTCTCCACCTCTATTAGATCTTAAGCATTATATCTTCAAATTCACTTCATTTTCAGCCATTTCCTTGAATTCCTTGAATCTCTCTAATGCATTTGATTTCTCTCTAAGAAATGTAACCTATGTGTATATCTAGAATAATCATCAATTAAAAGCATAAAGTACCTTTCACCAAGTAGACTTCTCACTCTCATAGGACTACAGAGATTTGTATGAACTAAATCCAGTAGTACAGTAGTATATTGTTCCTTTGATCTGTAATGATTTCTTGCTTGCTTCCCAAACTAACAATTCCTACAAATAAAATTAATAGGATTTTTAATTTTTGGTAAATCTCTCATGGCCTGAACAACACTAATCCTTTCCAAGTTATCAAAATTTATGTGACACATTCTCCTATTCCATAACCAACTGTCATTTATCTGAGTCATAAATCATTGTCTATTAGCACCCTTAAGTTGATAGATATTCCCTTCACATTTCTTTCCTGTAGAAATCAATGTTCTGAATCCTTTCTAGATCTCATATTTATCATCCTTAAACACAAGATCACATCCTTTTCTTCACATCTAACCAATGCTCAACAAATTATTCCTTAAACCCTTAGCACAGTAAACATTGTTAGTATGATGCTCGCCATCAAAAATTACTGCCTCACAGATTTTACCACTAGTATCATCTCAAAACATAACCAAGCCTCCATCATATTTCTCAAGTTTGAAAAAATTACTTTTATCACTAGTCATGTGATGTGAACAACCATTATAAACTACTAAAAATTTTATTTCTTGTTTAGCATGTAGCGTAGAGATAACCATACCTTCAATTTTCTCCTTCTTCTTTGGAGGGATTTCCTTTACCTATTTTTCTAAATTAGTGGAAGTAGGTTCATCCTTATTCGCCAAGAACAATAATTCATTTTCATCTAGATATTCATATTTTTAATCTTCATCAAAAATACTAGTATTCTCATTCACATAGTAAGCTTTGCTAATCTTCTTTCCTTTCTTTTCTTTCTCATATATTTGTTTATTTCTTTTAGCTCTTTCCAGACACATTGCAACATAATGACCTATTTCTCCACAACTAAATCATTTAAAGGACAACTTACCTTCATACTTACCAAAAAAATTCCTCATTCTTCTTACAAAGCTAGCTTTTATTTCATCAAAGTTCTCTTCTTCTGGATCTTCATCTTTTGTAGCTTTAAAGGTAGTCTCTGATTTTTGTCCATTTATTAGACTCAACTTCCTCATCTCATAAGATATCAAAAATCCTAACAGAAGATCCTTAGTACAAGTCTTATAATCTATAGCACTCACCTTCTCACTATAAGCATAAAGAAGAGTTCTAAGAATCTTCTTTACAATCTCGGTTTCAACTATAGTAGCGCCAAGTGATCACATTCTAGCCACTACCTCATCCAATCTCTGTACATATTCTTTAACATTTTCATCTTCGAACATATCAATATGATCAATTTTTTTTTCCAAATTCTACAATTTTACCTCTTTAACTATTTCATCGCCATCATGCACTCTTTCTAAAGCATCCCAAACTTCCTTAGCTATCTTCAAATTTTGAACCTTAATTAACTCGGAATGTACCAAACTATTCTTTAAGATGAATTTCACCTTATTATTTGCTTCATGTGCTCTAATATCTTTAGGTGTACTCAAACCATTAGCAAGAGGAGGGCAATGATTCTTGTAAGCTTTCTCCACATCATATCCATAATACTCCAGATATTCTTCCATCAATACTTTCCAGATCCCATAATTATTTCCATCAAAACTCAAAGAATAAAAGACTATTTTGCTAGCCATCTCAAACCTTTCCCAAATGGTTAAGCTCTTCACCAAGTGATGCAGTCAAGGTACAAGGATCCAATTAAGGTTTTTCTAGCCTTGCAACCTAAATTACTAACTCCATGATCACAACAAATAAGCAACGAAAATTAACAGCTAATCCACATAAAGATAAAAGACATTCATGAACACTAGACACAAGATATATCCTAGGAAAAACCTAACAGGGAAAAACATAGCCTTCAAAGATCATTCATTAAATTAAATATCAGAACACGTTACATAATCCTCTCGGGCTTAATAGATTCTAGGGTGCAGACTAGGGATTACAAATAACTCAAATAATGGAAATCTTCACAACAATATTCCATTGAATCCATTTCCTGCTCCACACTCCCTCTGCTCAAAGGATCTTGCAGATCAAAATACTTCATCCCTATGCTTCATACTTCACATTATCAAGCACCTTATTGATCCATCCCTCTTTTGTCTATCATAACAAATCCTCTCTCTTCTATTTATATCACTCGCACATCATTTAACCCTTAACAAGTCAGCCCAATTACAATGACTAATAATATAACGTACAAACCCAAATAGGTCAGCCACAAACAATAAACAATTTGCAATTCCAGCCAACCAACATCGGCCACAACAAAGCAAGGACCCAAATAAACATCATCAAACACAAAACACCTTCAAAATTTAATCCTCAAAGATCCACAACACATTACAACACCCTGCCAAGCAAGAACATGGAAACTATGTTCACTCACAAAATAAATTCACCAATCGTGAGCACCACGATCAATGTGGACCACCAACACACATTCTGGAAACATCGAAAAACATTACAAATCACCACAAAAACATCTGCAATAACTCAAGTTGCCAAAATCACATTATCTTCCTTCAAGAACACCAACTAGAATAGTTGAACAACTCTCAGAACTCAGATACTCATAACTCAATTAGATGCTCATGTGAACCTCTAAAACATATAGTGTATAAAAAAGACATACTCAACAACAAGCCCTTTAATCCACAACCTTTTATCATCAACATACTAAACTTCATTACATCACTGACAACCCTGCCACTTCACTGTCAACTGCCTCAATTTCTTGAATGCTTCCGGATGCCCTTGCATCAGACTCTTGGGGTTAATTGAAAAGTGAGTCTCTTCATTTTGGGATAAGTTATGTCAAAAATAATTTTTTTCTCTTTGGATTGGTTTAGTGATTTGTTCATAGTTACTTGCAACTGCCTCACTATCGACGGTTTGTTCAAGTCCACCTTGCAAAACTGCTTCAAGTTCTTCTAAGTTCGGCGGTCTACCTACAAGCCTTGCATTGCCTCAATGGTCAGCGGTCTGGGAAAGCCCACCCTGCAAGTTGCCTTAGGTTCTTCATCTTGTCATGGTCAAGGTTCAACAATCTACTTGCAAGCCTTGCACTACCTCACTATTCGACGGTCTGAGCAAGCCTTCTTCGCAAGTTGCCTCAAGATCATTGTCCTCTTCTATTTCTTCATTCACATTTACTTCACTCTAGCTCATAAAATTTCTCCTTAAGATCAATTCTTCACGTTCTTTTGGTTCTAATATGAAATATAATACCTCCAAAGGTTCCCCTTCCTTTGCATAAACTAATTCAAGCTCTACTTCATTTGCATAAACTATCTTAGCATCCTTTACTACTTCTCTTTCATCAACTTCTCTGATATCAGGTTCTTGATGACCTTTAGTGCTTGATTCTTTCTTCCTCCAAACTTGAAAATAGGTTCCTCTTCTAGCAAATCCTCTTTCACTCATCTGGTACCCTTCATTGTCCTTGTTCTGCTCTGCATAAATTCTTCTTTCTCTTCATCTTGATCTCTCTTTTCCTCTAACATATCAGTTCTTTCATCTTTACAATATTCTAAGAATATAGGTAACATTTTCCCACTTTGCTCCATCAATCCATCCATAATTTTTTTGCTTAAAATCTATCACTAGCTTTCTCCTTCTCATTTTATCCCAACACATCTTCTCAAAATGATTCCTTAATCCACATAACTTACAAGGATATAGATCCCAACACAATTCCTTTTCATGTCCATGCCTATTACAATGTGAACAATACACACCTTTTCTTCCCTGATTCAGATTGCTTGAACTTGTAGCAGCATTCTTACCTCTATCATATCCAAGGCCTTCACTTCTTTCTCTCCTTACTGGTACAATAGGTTTTGTCATTCCTTGTTGATGCTTTCCCAATATTTTTCCTCTATATCCCATTCTCTGCATGATTTTGAAACCAATACCATCACCAAAAATTGTAGGCTTCATTACATTGTCATGTCTTCTACTTCACTTTCTAAAGAAACTTCTACAGCATCACACAAATCATTAGTATCACAAGAAACATCACAAAGTTCGGGCTTAGATCTCAGGTTCTCACTCTCCTTTTGACATGCTATAAGTGACTGCTCCAACTAATTAACATGTTTCTTCAAACCAAATATCTCCTTCTTCTACAAATTGTTCTCTTTATTGAACTCTTTTAAACTTTCCTCCAGATCTCTGTTCCTCTTTTCTATCCTTGAAAATTTATTTTCAACATCCTCAAACATATCCATCTCTGCTTCTAGTTCTTGATTTCTCTTCCTCAATTCTGAATTATGCTTCTTGATTTCTTACAACTCTTCCTCCAAATTATCCCTTTCGTATATTAGGGTTTCTTTTTCTTTCTTCATCCTTTTCCCTATCTTTCCCATTGAAAAATATCAGATAAACAACTAAATATGAATGCTTACCCAAACCTTTCTTGCCTTGATCCTTCTTCTAGCATTTCACACTTCTTTCAACACTGTACAAATCCACAACCAACTAACAGACTCACAACCAGCTCTGATACCATTTGATGTAGTCAAGGTAGGAGGATCCAATTAAGGACTATCCAACCTTGCAGCCTAAATTACTAACTCCATGATCACAACAGATAAGCAACAAAAATTAACAACTAATCCATAGAAAGATAAAAGACATTCATGAACACCAAACACAAGATATATCCTAGGAAAACCATAATAGGGAAAAACCTAGCCTTCAAAGTTCATTTCTCATTATATTAAATCTCAGAACACATTACATATGCCTCTCAGGCTTAAAAAATTCTAGGCCATAGCCCAAGGATTACAAATACCTCAAATAATGGCAATATTCACAACAATTTTCCATCGACTCCATTTCTTCCTCCACACTCCATTTTCTTAGAGGATCTTCTGAATCAGAATACTTCATCCTCATGCTTCATAATTTGCATTATCGAGCACCTTATTGATCCATCCTTCTTCTATGTATCATAACAAATCATTTATCTTCTATTTATATCATCCACTCATCATTTAGCCCTTAACAAGTCGACCCAATTACAATGTCTAATAATATAACATGTAGACCCAAATAGGTCAGCCACAAACAATAAAAAAATTTCAATGTGAGCCAACCAACATCAGCCACAACAAAGCAAGGACCCAAATCAACATCCTCGAGCATAAACGCCTTCACAATTTAATCCTCGAAGATCCACAACACGTTAAAACACCCTGTTGGCCAAGAACATGGAAACTATGATCGATGTGGACTACCAACACGTGTTCTGGAAACATCCACGAACATCACGAATCACCACAAAAATGTCTGCAACAACTCAAGTTGCTAGAATCATATTATCTTCCTTTAGGAACACCAACTAGAATAGTTGAACAATTGTCAGAACTCAGATACTCATAACTTGATTTGATCTTCATGTGAACCTCTAAAACTTTTGGTGTATAAACTAGACATACTCAACAACAAATTTTTTAATCCACAAACTCTGATCATCAACATATTAAACTTCATTGCATCACTAACAACCCTGCCACTTCACTGTCAACTACCTCAATTTCTTGAATGCTTCTGGATGCCCCTACATCACAAAGGAACCAAGCTCTGATACCAATTTTTGAATAGGACAACTGAGAGTGGGCGGGAATCAGTTTTCATAGAATTAAACCTTTAATCTAGTTACCAGAACTAATACTTAAAACTGGTTAACTGATTAATCATCAAATGTCAATGCAAAAACTCAAATTCAACACATAAACACAATAACACCAGATTTACCTAGAAAACCCAATGAGGGAAAAACCATGGTGAGGATTAAATCACACTATAGAGAATATCAAAACTAATTACAAAAAGGCTCACTACCTAAAATAAATCACACTGTCTAAGATAAGGCTCACTGCTTAAAATAAGGACTCACTATTCAAAATAAGGGCTCACTATCCAACAATGCTACGACCCGAAGGGCTCACTGCCATAGAAATACAAAGAAGATAAAAAAGAATTGTTATAGAAAGACTACAATCCCAATGCAACAAAGGATTCCACCACAGTCACTTGATGAACTTGCATGAATGATAGAGCTCACATTTTACTCATTGCATCTAGAAAATCAACATTAAGCTTCACACTAATCTACCACAACTCACACACACTTTCTGAATATCATCGATGTCCCATCTACTCTTTCACTTATCTTCCTTCTTTGCTCTTGTATATTTTTCATTACTAGCTCATCTTGTATTTATACTATCTTCAACCATGAAAAAGATCCAAAATTGACCATCTAGATTCAAATTCAAATTAGGTTAGCACCAAAACAACCTAAGGTGGAATTAGAATGAGGGTGACCCAAACACATGCTTTATTGGGACCCTTGAAATAGATCCAACACACTTCATTAACTTCAAAGATAGTGCTTAACACAAGTTCGGCCAAACCAGTGTAAAATACATAGAACAATTAAGATTGAAACTTTCAGAAACCAAAACTATCTTCAGTATAATTAAATCATTTTAACTCTAGAACCACAAGTCAAAAGACTTTATCAAAGAGAAATCCAGACCGATAAATTTTCTCCTAGACCTCAACCAGAACATAGTAAAACATAGTTCACAACTAGTGAACACAACTCAAACTTCATAATGAACGAACAACCAAAAATATAGATATAGCAACCTTCAACAACCATGACCAATGTATATCTAAACTACACAAACATAGGAGAAAATACTGAATCATCACCCGAAATAACAATTGAATACTTGTAAACTTTATTTAATACAATTTCTCAATATCCTCAACATATGCAACCAATAACCCGTAACCATAACACTAATGACAACATCAATTAGTAGATAACGAATTGACTAGTTGACATCAATGACAACACCTTCATTCATTTTTCCATTCTTGCAGTAGTACTATGATATTTTTTAACAACCAAACTTCCCTCCTTTCTTGTACTATGTTTTCTATATATATGATATTGAATGGTGTGTGTTGTTAAGGCTTTTAAGTTGGGTTTTCTAAAGAAGATTTTACTTGGCAAGGACATGGTATGCAATATGATTTGCAATTTTGCTCTCTTTGGTCATGTTTTTCTTCTTGGAGGTTCATGTTGACTCAAAATTTGAGTTGAAGTTTGTATGGATCTATTGTGATCACTATGTGGGTATGTGCAGGATCATGATGGGCCAAAAAGTGGCGATATGTAAGTGATATGATGACCCATGTGGCTGATGACTTTTTTTTTCCCAAAATTGATGAAACGAAAAAGGTTTTTAAAAGAGATTCTTAGCTTTCCACCAATATAAATTATGTTTTACTTTGAATTTAATAAATTATTATTATTCATTTTCTATTTGAATTATGACTGAAGTCTTCATTGATAGGCCGATTGAAAAACATCTATAGGTTTCAAATGGTATCACATTTTTTGAATCTAAAACATGTGTTGTGTTTTATGCTTTGCATACTCTAGGATTAAAAAAAAATGAATTTCATGAAGTTTTGACCAAGTTAAGGTGGTCAGACATACGAGTTTTTATATTTTTTAAAAGTTTTAATAAAAACTCATAATTAATTATTTTCTTAGAAAAAAATTACAAAAAAATATGCATCACATCGGGACATGAGTCCTCTACTTATATCTAAAATCTTATAAAAAAATATTATCATTTTATTGCGGTTAGGGTGGTTAGATAGACACCTACTTCTTTTTTTTCCTTGAAATTTAAGTACAACTGCATTGAAATTTCAAATTTTCACCAAATAGATTTTTTTTTAATATAAACTTAGTAGTTTAGAAACTACATTCAATTTTCTATAGATTCTATTCTTACATATTTTTGAAATAATATTGATATCTTATTCAAATTTTTATGTCAAGTTGTCTAACTATGATTTTCTGAATTTTCATCGCCACTTAAGGGCCTATTTTTTCCATGATGATCCTACACATACCCATGTATATGTTCATATTTTTTATTCCACTTCATTTTTCTTAGTTACAACATGAGGGCTCTTTAATCTCATTCTTTTGTTATGTGTTGGAGAACTTGGGAGATGTATGGAGACTGGTTGTGAGGGAGTATGTGATTCTTTTTATTGCATGTGTGATTATTACTGATTTTTATTTGTAGTACATTAGTTTGATTATTAACCACATTATAGTATAAATGTTTTGATTGGTATACTTAGTATACCTTGATCTTTTTTAAAATTTGGCATTACCCATGTAGTGGGAGTTCCTATTTATGTATGTTCTTTGCTAAAAGTAATTATTCAAGGAGCTTGTGATTATAGTTTATGGGTTATAATAGATAACACATTTCATGTATAATACACATTTTAAATTATAATCGATGGTCCATAATATATTGTAGTGGTTCAATATTTGAAAGATCATGTATAAGAGATGGGATGGTTTTAGTATTACTATTATGGATTTGTATCCATTTGTAGAAGGTATCTACATAAAATTTATATGTCAATATAATTTTAAATCAAACCTCCATAGTAATACTACTTTCTAGTTGGTCACTTTACATTCAAAAACCTAGGTCTATGAAATGCCTTGGATGGATCTTTCAATGTTCAAATAGAGCTTAGCTTGGATTTTAAAACATATAGGTTTCATTAAGCAGTCAAGAAATTAAAAAAAAACTGGTTAGGAAAAGGGAGTGTGATAGTCTTTAGATATTCGTAGACTTCTAAGCTATCACCTGCTTGAAATTAAGCTTTGTTTTGGTAGCATAAAAGCTTTGTGATTTCATGTTTTACACTCAAGGGATGCAAGTGTTCTTTTTATTCAATTTTGAAGTAAATAAAAAACATAAAACTCTCTAATAGAAAAAAATAGTGATCAATATTTTAGTGTCACGAACTTTGCTTTGGCGTGGTTCGGATTAGAATGTAACACAACTTTCTTGTGTGATAAACTTTAGTCACATTATGTTTAAAAGCACCATACACTATTAATTTAATTATAAGACCAAATTTTCTTATTTGACAAAACCAAATTAGTCAAATTCTTTGATTTTTCAAAATTCATTGCACATAAATAATCTTTTTGAATTCATTGCACATAAATAATTTTTTTGAGTCATATGTTGATACATGATAAAGTAACTATGATTGTGCAGGAAAGATTGTAGAACATGGTGGCAAGGTGATATAAAAGAAGCAGTGCCAACACTATGGTAACTGCGCCACCAAAGCACAGCACAACCCACTTATGGTTGGGGAGCTCCACCACATATGCTGCAGCATGGAATGTCAAAACGAAGCACACTGCTGCTGCCCACAGACTAGTGCGGACCAAGTACTCCATGTTTGCAGATATATTCGATACAAAGGCCATAGTCATAGCAACTGCCAACGAAGCTAGCAAAGTCAGCATGTTTGCGACCAAGAATACGTTGAAACCAATGGTGTTGCCCATAACAGCCCTCCCTAGCTCGTTGACACCTCCGGTTACTGTGAACATCACGACGAAGCTTCCTCCCGCGAACACCATGCCACTGTCACCTGAATGACAGATTTGCTAGTACTTGCGACTGGAGATTGCTCTACTGCTATCGATTGATCAACCTCGCTAGAATCTGGATGTCCGTCATCAAACAGTACTACAATCTGTGCTCAAAAGAACAACATTAGATAGATTTTTAGTAAACTATTGACTACAAATTCCCGTCAATACAATTTTCCCTTCAAATGTGACGGAAAATTTGACCAATTTAGTATTTAAAGGAATTGGGATTAGAACGAAAATTTAAAGAAGCAGGCAACTGGAGGGAGGAAATGATAAACATCACTACTCGAAAGTAGCAAAAATTACAACAGACTGATCTTTAAGTAGTAAAATAGGGAAAAACTCGAAGCTGGTTTTATCAATTTTGGCAGAAAAAATAAGACAATTACTCACCTGAATCGTGCCCGCCGTCTGTCCCCCCTCCTCACCTCTCCGCACTGGCGATTGATCGACCACAGCAGAAAATGATTATTCTCGAGGAGCAGTATCCTCATCCGACTTCATACTCTGTCCATCAAAAGAAAAACATCAAGGCGTTAAAAACGAAAAATATTGAAAACTTATGGGAAAATAGTAATGTCACTATGTTCATCTTCCATTGTCCTGCCTCTTTTTTTTTTTAACGTTTTTTATTATGAGATATGATTTTTGTGAGGTCACAAATGGGAGACCTCATCTTCAATGTAAATTCTCAACAATTACATTTCAATGGAGTTTGAACCTTGATGGCAAGAATAACAACACAACAATTTAACCATCACACTATGCCATTATTGACATATCCTGCCTTTTAAATGTACTGGTGGATTGGGAGTTTTTGTGTTCCTTTGCTTAGATGAGGATTATAATTAAACAAAGGCATGTCTAATATAGAAAAACAACAATAGTCACTTGGGATGTGCTCGCCCAAAAAACTTCAACACTTTGACCTCCAATATACCGAATGTGACACTAGACTTGGAAGTCATTCTTTTGGAGAAGTCAGAATTCAGTACATATCATTGCATCACATCAAAAATCCAATTCCAACTTGCAACCATCTGAATGCGGATCTAAGGGCAGATTGGTTCATCTTTTAGGTTGTTTGTCGGTGATTAAAAACCCTTGGTAGATCTGAATTCCCTCAATGTTATGAATCCATTTTGGAAAAGGCATTGATTCTAGTGATTAAACCTAGTATCACCTTTTCCAACTTAACACATGTTTTATAGAACCACCAAAATTGACTATTTTTTTTATCCTTCGTGAGTTAGTTCCTCCAGAAGTGCTTCACCATGGCCATTAAATGATAGTTAAAGATTTCATACAATTTGGTTAGTCATTTTGGAACCCATGTTTGTCCATTTTTCTTGTGAATTCTTTATTAAGGTCTCCATATTATTTTTAACTAATCTATATAAATACTTCTAATCTTCATTGTCCCTTTTTCATCATCAGTACATCTTCTAATTCTATCCATAGACTCAAGATGCTTAGATTTGGATTCATTAACATTCTAGATTAAAAAAAAAATTGGTACATTGACTTTTTTAACCGATTAACTACAAATAATGATTAAATTCACTCAAATTTAAATTTACTTTCATAATAAAACAATGAATATCTTTTTCGTAGTTACATTGCTATAGACAAGAGGAGAATATTTAGGAGAACAAATACAATATATAAGAATTACAACAGAACTGAACTACATTCTGGTATATGCCTAATATTACAGTTACCTCTTCCTTTTCCTTGAATACAAAAGCTGCAGTTCTCGCTTGATGTGAAGTATTATCAGGGATGGTAGAAATAGTTTGAGGGATCCAATACACTAACATCACACATGAAGGCTCTGCATGGTGGTATCCAAATCCCTCCTGCAATTCACCACATCATATATTGAAGCGTAAACAAATGGTTTGCAACAAAAAACATCAACGGTGTTAGCGATTTTTTGAAAAACTGACCTCAATTGCAACGAGAACTAGTTTCCCCTGTTCCTTGGGCACTTTAATCCACACAACCTTCTTTCCCTGTATACCCAACAAGTATGAATTGAAGGTATTATTTATTATTGTCTTTTACATTTATTTATCGAGGGATTTGTATTTAGAGTTAAGAAAGCACTGACCTAGCATGCCCATTGAGAAAGTGATGCCTTGAGTGAAGCTGCAAAATGAATAGCATTGTTCTGCATATTCTCTATGCCAACAACTACACCATCATATCTGTCTTCATGGGCTTTGAGCACTTCACATAGTTCATGCGCAGAGGATTCGTTCAAAACTCTTTCGACGTTGTTGATGACATCATTAGAGGTAGCCGAGACCTCATTTGTTGGGAATTGTTGGGATGTGAAGCCCAACGGTCACATAATTGTTCGTATTCTCCTAGCTTTGTATAAATACATGAGTACAGACTATGTATCAATATAACTAATAATACAATCGTTCTCTGCTTTCCTGGTGGATGTAGCCATTTATGGTGAACCACGATAAAACTCGTGTTATGTTGTTTTGCTGTATGTTTCTCTTTTGTTTTATTTTCTTTATCTGCTTGTTTGTATCAATAATTTGTATCAGAGCTATGGAGAAATGTTGAGTTGTTGGTTAGAACCAAGGAGCAGAAATGGAAACTGAAGAAGCCTCTCGATACTTCCCATATATTTTAATGGGTATAACTAATTTTGTATTGGATGATGATGAGGCTGATTTTGTCATTAAAGAATTTATTGGCAGTTTGGATTCAGTTGAAGAAGAGGGTTTGCAGCAATCGCCGGTTGAAGGAGAGACTGAATTTGTTCTGGAAGATTTCATAGGCAAGTTGGAATCTGAGAGTGATCGCAGCAGAGGAGTTGTTGGGGCTCCCGAATACTGGTTTGAGGATAGGGTGCCTCATGTAGATCTTTGGGCGACACGGAAGAAGAAAGTGTCATTTGTGGAGACTGTTGATATTTTTTATTATGAGGAGTATGACAATTTGAAGAAGCACAATAAACGTAGAAGAAAGCAGCGATCCAGAAGGAAAAAGAAAGTAAGAGAGGAAGAAGGGGCAGATGAACCAGATAATAGAAGGTTTGAAAGTGCTCTGCGGATTGTTTTGGAGGAGAATGAATCCCCATGTGATGGGGAAGTATCATGGGCTCCAAAAGAAAATCCCATGCCCAAGCTGATTACGAATTTGGCACTGGAAGATGGAAATGGCATCGCAAAACTTGAGTCGGTCAAGTCTGTTGGTGTAGAAGAGGACCTGCTTGTGGGCGATATCATTGGAAAATTTCTTAACCTTTTGGAATCTGATCAAAATTTGGCTGCAAGACAAGAAATTGTAGAAGAGGCTGGAAAGAAGTCAGGAATTGTTGCAAAAGCTGAGGCAGAACTTGCATATGTTGAAGAAATGATCAAAGAAAGAGACCTTGACAGTCACCCCTTTAGTCTTGTGGAGATGGCCATCAAAATTGATTTGGGGTCGAGGCAGTCTTGTGTAAGGCCTGTAGCCAGAGTTAGTAGCGAGAAGGATGAACAACACCACATTGAGGATGAGTTAGTTCATGAGAATCAAGAGGATATTGTTGCTGATAGAGGGGGATTGAAAAACAAATTAGAGAGTTGGTTGAGGCAATTGTCCTGCTCATGCCTCATAAGGACATGCCAGAAGAGCCAAAAAATACTGGCGTTAACTTTGATAAAAAATGGTGAACCATTTTGTGCAGGAGTTTAAGTGCAAGAATGAGAAAGATGTGCATCAGGCTATTGTTTATGGTACAGGGAGCTGCGTGTGGGAAAGAGTGAAGGACACGCTACTTGAAACAGCACATGGATACACCGAAGATTACAAAAGCCCACATGGGAGGCCGATGGATGAAGTTGGCAATGCAACCAATAAAGAGGTCTTGCCAGTATGTGAGGAATGGAACTGCAGACAACACATAAGTTCGCGCCTCTATACAAGGAACCAAACAGCACATAGTAGAGGTTGGAAGGGGCAACAAGAATTGTTGGTGGGTTGCCGAGAGTCACATAATGGAGGCTATGGAAATGGGAATTCTAGAGCATTATTACCTAGGGGAGGCAAAGCAATTCCTTTATCTAATGATCATAAGCATGGGATAGGCCGTATTGAAGCTGTTGGTGGAGCTGTTATTTTTTGGAGTGGATATCGAGTTGGAGGCTTTCTTGCCATGTCTTGGGCTCTAGGAGATCGATTTTTGAAATGGTATGCATTTTTTGAACCCGAAGTAACTTGTATAGAATGGACACATGAAGATGTTGAGGCTGGTTTAGGATCTCAAAAATTTGACAATGTTGAAGTTTCAAAGGAAGCAAAGCTTGGTATTCTGGATTCAAATGAACATGAAGGATTTTGTGCATTTTGTGCTCTGTGGCAATATGTAAATACCATATTGTCATCATCTAGGTGAATTATTGACTTTGATCTGAGATGGAGAAGGTTCATCCGAAGCGTTCTTGAATAGAATTTGGCGAAGTTAAAATCTTCGCGGGATCTAGTTGCAATGTAAGATTACAAAGGGAAATGCAGGGGATGTCGTGAAATGCATGGTTGTACCGATTGGACTTCACGGGGGAGATTGTTGGGATGTGAAGCCCAATGGTCACATAACCGTTTGTATTCTCCCAGCTTTGTATAAATACATGAGTACAGACTATGTATCAATATAACTAATAATACAATCATTCTCTGCTTTCCTGGTGGATGTAGCCATTTATGGTGAACCACGATAAAACTCGTGTTATGTTGTTTTTTTGTATGTTTCTCTTTTGTTTTATTTTCTTTACTACTTGTTTGTATCAATAGGAATGCCATTGTGTAGTGCAAGCGAATAAGCAACCTGCCAAAAAACTATTAAAAAAGAAATGATAACCTTCTCAGTAAGAGGGCTTCTTCCTAAGTGTGTGCAAAAGCAGATTGAATTGATATAGCAGTGTAATAATAATATGTGGTAGATGGATGAAGCGTATATATAATAGTGGCAACTGGAGGTTTCTGGGATTTGAGACGGATGCTTCGGCGCTGACCTAAACCAACTAGGGGAAATGTACTAGTAGCCGCCAGGGCTAACTTCGCGCATTCGTGTAGAGTGCAAAATAGGTCCAAATTTTTATTTATTTTTTTGGTCCTCTTCGTAAGCCATTTAGGACCTTAAAAAGAAAAATTTGGCTTGTGGGTATTTAAAATAACTTTTGTAGAACCCGTCAAACGAAAAGTGCTAAAAATAGGTGTTCTTAAACCTTCGCCTGCTACATTTTCATGACTTCGCCCATACCCATTCATTCTAAATCAATTAATTTTTTATAAAAAAGCCAATTTACAATTATCAATTAACCTATTTAAAATTACGTTTGTATGTGGGCCCAGTCCAAATATCACATGGGTCTGCTAGGAGGTGGTCACTTTAATCTCAACCTCACCACATTACACTGTTAACCACGTGCCCCATATGCTTCATCAAGCCACGCGTATGACTCTACCTCACCACATTACATTCTTAACCACGTGCCCCATTCACCTTCATCAACCCATGAGAAACTTCTAACCTAACCCCTAGTTGCAGGGCAGCTTTAAGCCCTAAACTCATCATCTCCCGCGGTTTTCTCATCGTCGTCTCCTCTCTCCCGTCATCGACGCGAGCTCATGCGTCCATGGTGACTTCATCCGACACCTGAACGCTGCAGGTAATGTCTCCACCTCTCTTCACCTGCAAGTTTGTTTGTAGAACAGTGGGTTTTCGTTGGCGTCGATGGTGTTTGAGTGAATTTCTCTGTATGGTGTTGTGATAACTGACTATAATCATTTCATTTTACATGTGACTGTTACAAAATTGATCCCTTGTGAATTATTTTGTCAATGCCATTGAGGGTTTGGCTGGGTTTGACTATAATCATTTCTTTTTACATGTGACTGGTACAACTTTGATCCCTCGTGAATTATTCTGTCAATGCCATCGAGGGTTTGGCTGGGTTTGACTGTAATCATTTCTTTTTACATGTGAGTGGTACAAAATTGATCCCTCGTGAATTATTCTGTCAATGCCATCGAGGCTTTGGTTGGGTTTGACTGTAATCATTTCTTTTTACATGTGACTGGTACAAATTTGATCCCTCATGAATTAATTTGTCTATGCGATCGAGGGTTTGCCTGCTATGATTTTATTTGACATTATTTTTATGAAATAATCACATGTAATGTGATTCAAACAGAACATTGATGGAATTTTGACCAAGTATAATAATGAAATTTTATGGGTTTCTATTTTTAACCCCAAATTATTGACGGGTTTCAACATACGGGTTAATGGGTTTACAGATTTTTTTGATTCTCTTTGAATCCCTTCATCAACCCATGAGAAACTTCTAACCTAACCCCCAGTTGTTGGGCAGCTTTAAGCCCTAAACTCATAATCTCCCGCAATTTTTCATTGTCGTCTCCTCTCTCCCGCCATCGACGCGAGCTCATGCGGCCATGGAGACTTCGTCTGACACCCAAATGCTGCAAGTAACGTCTCCACCTCTCTTCACCTACAAGTTTGTTCGTAGAACAATGGGTTTTCATTGGCGTTGATGGTGATTTAGTGAATTTCTCTGTATGGTGTTGTGATAACTGACTGTAATCATTTCGTTTTACATGTGACTGTTACAAAATTGATTTCTCGTGAATTATTTTGTCACTGCCATCGAAGGTTTTCCTGGGTTTGAGTGTAATCATTTTGTTTTACATGTGACTAGTACAAAATTGATCCCTCATGAATTATTTTGTCAATGCCATCGAGGGTCTGTAATCATTTCTTTTTACATGTGACTGGTACAACTTTGATCCCTCGTGAATTATTCTATCTATGCAATCGAGGGTTTTCCTGCTATGATTTTATTTGACATTATTTTATGAAATAATCAAATGTAATGTGATTCAAATAGAACATTGATGGAATTTTGACCAAGTATAATAATGAAATTTTATGGGTTTCCAGTTTTAACCCCAAATTATTGAGGGGTTTCAGCATACGGGTTAATGGGTTTACAATTTTTTTTTATTCTCTTCGAATCCCTGCATTATCATGATGACACTTGATGGGTATACAATGTTTTTCCAAAATAATACTACGTTTTTCAGATTAGTATTTGCAGGCAAGCGATATATACTGGTGTAGACAATCATGCCATGTAGGGTTTCATTATATAAAGCCATGCAGAGTTTAATCACAATTGCCTTCATAGATAATGATATTTGATTTTATAGATAAGTGTTACCAAAGGGGGTAACTCCCATGTACATTGAGATTTGGCTTTTATAGGTCAAGAACGAAATTACAAACCCTGCTCATGCTATGAGCAACAAAATTGCTGCAAGGATGTCTCCCATCCTGGTCAACCATTACAAGCAGACCCCGTTGAGCCAAGCCAAGTCAGATCGCATGAAGTTGGAGAAGGCATCGATGTTGGCGTTTGGGGGTTTTCCCCTAATGCAAACCTCTTAACAATGTCATAATGATTTGCGTGTCACTAAGTTTCTTTGCACACAAGTTTCCAGATGTGTTCCTTTTTCATATTTGCTACACTCACGTACTTCTTTATATTAATATGTAGGTGCAAGGAAGTGTAGTGGTAGGGGAAAACTCCCAATTGCCGCCCACGATCCAATACCCGTTCACTCCATGCTCACCTGACCCCCCAATAACCATTTATATTATAGTCATTACATTATTTTATTTATGCCAATACAAATTTACACATGACACCAATATATGGTCACTACTAAATGTGTAACTAACCAATAAATAAAATAAAATCTAAACATCTATTGGTACATATATGTTTTGAATACAAGACAAGTTGCAGACAATAAAGTAATTTTTGCATTTATTTTAAGTACATTGATGTTTACAATTACCACTTTATGCAAGTGGCTCAAAGCTTCAACTACACAATATATAAATGTATATTTGAACAGTTAATGGTGCACAATTTCACATTATATAAACCATTATGAACAGTTAATGGTGCACATTTTGACATGATAGCAAACATTGATCAGCTTTATGAGCTATCAATTGCACATTCACCCACACTTCCTATCACATCTTCATGTTTTATCTCCATCAACTTTTGGTACCTGCACACACAATTAATGGTGTAAGGCTCCCTAATAAACCAAAAACATATTATAATTCATATAAATGACTGAATTTATGCAAGCCACTTATTTTATCTATTAAACCAAATATAAAATTGATTTCCTAAAGGCCGCGACAGAATTCAAGCATAAATGGCCACTGCTGAATGAAATGATAGATTGTTTCCCACAAAAAATTCAAATTTGAAACTCAACCACCACAATTCAATGCATTCGAATTTCAAATTCAACCACTATAATTCAATGCATCCAATTCAAATGATTTTATAAGAGGGAATTTCTAGGGTCATTATCATTACGAATTATCCTCTGCTTTCATTGAATACCCTCTGCAAAATTCAAAGCTTCCTAAGGCAATTTCTGCACATTCGTCTTTAAAGGGAGCTTATTTAGGTCAGTAAACCCAGAATAGGTAAATTCATGTTTTATATTATCAGTTAGTTGTTTTACATTTATTTTATCTATTCTCATTATTCAAAATACTATTTCATGTTTTATATTATCAGTTAGCTATTTTACATTTATTTTATATGTTCTCATTATTCAAAATACTGTTTCATGTTTTATATTATCAGTTAGCTGTTTTACATTTATTTTATCTATTCTCATTATTCAAAATACTATTTCATGTTTTATATTATCAATTAGCTTTTTTACATTTATTTTATCTGTTCTCATTATTCAAAATATTGTTTTATATTTATGTACTCACTGTTTACATTATTTTCAGGCATACTATTTTACATTTATGTTGTCTGATTCATCATTCAATATTTTGTTTTATATTTACGTACTCAAAATCTTTGCATTTATTTCAGGCTATGTTTCCTATTTCATTATTGAATATACTCTTTTATATTTATGTACTTAACGTTTACATTCTTTTCAGGCATACAAATTAATATGTTTTTAGTCAACTGTTCAACTTAGCATTTTCCATTATTTAATCATATCATAGTTACATTTTTTTCACCTGCATTCATCATAAATCAAGATAATAACAGCGGGATAACCTTTTTAGGAATCATATCATAGTTATATTGAAAATCCCTCTTTACTAATCATGAAGTTTAATGGGTTTATAGTTTTTGTCCCAATTTATTGAGCAGTTTTTGGATTACAATTTGCACACAAATACATATATATACAATCATGCCATGTAGGGTTTCATCATATATATATCTGACAAGAATATAAAATTCTCTGCAAATACAATGATACATTCTCATAAGAATATATCATTCTCTGTAAATAGAATGATATTTTCTTATCATAATGTATACATACATTCATATATATATATATATATATATATATATTCTTATCAAATTACATACATGTGAGTGGTACAAAATTGATCCCTCATGAATTATTCTATCAATGCCATCGAGGGTTTGGATGGGTTTGACTGTAATCATTTATTTTTACAAGTGACTGGTACAAATTTGATCCCTCGTGAATTAATTTGTCTATGCAATCGAGGGTTTGCCTACTATGATTTTATTTGACATTATTTTTATGAAATAATCACATGTAATGTGATTCAAACAGAACATTGACGAAATTTTGACTAAGTATAATAATGAAATTTTATGGGTTTCCAATTTTAACCCCAAATTATTGAGGGGTTTCAACATACAGGTTAATGGGTTTACAGATTTTGTTGATTCTCTTCGATTCCCTAGATTATCATGATGACACCTGATGGGTAGAGGTTTTCTATTTTTAGTAATTATAATATATTCTTTGTTGCACGACCAAGTTATGCAACTTTTACTATTTGTGTAGGTTAAGTGGAATATAATGGCACCTGCTAGAAGACTCTCTAAAAGGGTTGTAGGAAGAGGACCATGCACCATTAGAGTCACTCGTGGGTTCCACTTCATTGATGAAGAGCCTGTAGAAGAAGATGTTCCTGAATCTACGGATGAAGCCACCAACACAACAAAAGTTGAACCACCTGTTGAGCCAGATGTTCAGCTAGATGCTCAACCTGATGTACAACTACCCTCACCTATACCCATTAGGCAATGGACATATGTTGATATGGAAGGAGCAGTCAAAAGTGTCAAAAAACACAACATGTCAGTTAGGGTAGCGACAATCAAGTGGGGTATTCCACCTAGCAGTTTGAGGGCGTGGCTATTGGGAGTTACCACCACCAAGAAGAGGGGTCCATGTACCATATTATCTCATGAGGAGGAGGGTGAAATTGTCCAATGGTGCAAGGACATGGCAGAGTTGGGCCATAGACTGCAGGTCAATCAGCTACAATCCACAGTTGCCCAAATCACTACAACTCGGCCCAATCCATTCACAAATGGTGTCCCTGGGAGGTCATGGTGGGCAGGATTTCGAAGAAGGCACCCAGATTTGACAATAAGAACTGTTGAAGGAGTGGAAAGTGATAGAGCAATTATGGTTCATCCTTCAGTCGTGCAAGCTTTCCATGACAACTTTCAAGATATGATTAACCTTAACCACTATGGAGCAAGCTAAATTTGGAATTGCGATGAGACAGGTATTCAAGCTAGTAGGAACTGTGGAATGAGAGTTATTGCAAAATTGGGTGTAAAGAGTGTACCACATTTGGTTTCAAAGAGCAGAGAGTGGATCACAGTGTTGGCTTGTGTAAATCCAGCTGGGTTAAGTATTCCTGGGTTCTACCTATTTAAATCAAAAAGGCACATGCAAAATTATATAGTAAATTGTGAGATAGGTGCATTGATGGCAATCCAAGAACATGCTTGGATGACAAAAGAACTATTCGTCAAATGGTTAGACCATTTTGCAGGTAATAGCCCCAGTGGCGTTTCACCAACAAACAGGGACCTTCTGATTTTTGACGGCCATGGCAGCCACATGGCTTTCAAAACCATTGAAGAAGCAAGAAAATTAGGAATAGACCTGTTAACACTTCCTGCTCATACCATTCACAAGCTGCAGCCATTGGATGTCAGCATATTTTCTCCGTTCAAGGCATATTTTAGAGAGGTGCGAACCATCTGGCAAGCTAACAACCCACATATTGATATTGGGCATGAAGAGTTGGCAACTCTAGCAAGCCAAGCTTTCAAAAAATCTTTGACACCATCCAACATTATTAGTGGGTTCTGTAGAATAAGTATTTGGCCACTTAATCAGTCAGCCCTTGACAAGGACATGGGGCCAAGTCAAGGCTATATTGTTGAAGATGATGTACCAAGTCCTAGAACTGAAGGTGATGCTTGCATGGTGGAAGATGAAGAGGATGTTATTGCAACAGAGACATGCCTGCGTCTACATGGTTACAACCGGGAATAGATTGATGGTTTTTTGCGGTAATGCAATCAGGACACTGAAACTACAGCACACATTCAACCAGAAATTTAGCCAGTTATTGCAGATTTCCAAGCAAAAGTCCAACCTCTTTTTGCACACTTCAATGAAGATACAGAAACTACATTAGACCACAATGAGGGCACTAAAACTATAGCACACATTCAACCAGAAATTCAACCAGTTGTTGCAGATTTCCAAGCAGAAGTCCAACCTCTTTTTGTACACTGTAATGAAGATACAAAAACTACATTAGACCACAATGAGGGCATTGAAACTACAACACACATTCAACTAGAAATTCAGCCAGTTGTTGTAGATTTCCAAGTAGAATTCCAACCTCCTATTGCACCCTGCAATGAAGATATAGAGACTACATTAGCTGGTCTGAGTTTGCCAACTCAAGTCAGCCAACCGGATTGGATGCATGAAGCAGCCATGAACCTTGGATGGAAATTAAATCCGATTGAGGAAGAATTCAACCTTTCTATGCCATCCCCACCACACATTGATTCGGTTGAGGTGATACATTACTTCACTACTGCAAGGAATTGGGAAGAGCATAGTGATGGTCGAAGTGAAGATGACAATGCATATAGTGACGAAGAAGTTGAGTTTGTGCCATGCACCCCACATGATGGACAATAATCAACCAGACAAAATAGAAAATTCTTGAAACTTCATGCACAGAGGGTGTAAGGATCATCACGAGGAGGTCATTTCTAGAGTGCTTCGCCTTAGTAGGCAGTCCCAAGTATGAACATCAAATGCATTCATCGAAATTTATACTCAACAAGAGGCAGAGAAGAAAAGGCAAGCAGAGCTGCAACAACGTAAGAAGGACCAGATGTTGAAGAAAAAGGTAGAATGTGAAGCAAAATAAATTGAAAAGGAAGCAATGAGGGTTGAGAAGCAAGCAAGGAAAGTGATAGAAGATGAGGAGAAGATGATTAGAATGTGATAGAAAGCAATCAGACAAGAGTAGGCCAAGGTTGAACATCTACCAAAGGTAGCTGAAAAGAAAGCACAACAAGCAGAGAGGATAAAGCATAAGTCTACAGAGGGGAATCCTATACCCCCCCAATGCCCTATACTACTCGATATGATGAATATATTAGCACCAGCATTTACAACTATCAACAATATGCAAGTTGGGAGTGGATCACAACAAATGGGACTGACTATAGATGCAAGCCAGACATTGCTTGCTCAAATAGCAACATGCCTTCAAACCTCAATTAACCAAGCGTCACCTCCTACAAGTGGAACAGACTCAGCTACTGGTGGATATCTCACGCCAGCTTCTTTTCCTAGCAATATGGAAAACTAAATATGCTAGTATTGAGTTTTGTTTTTGATCGATGTAGTAGTATATTCTATTGATTTGCTTTACATATCAGATCAAAATATTTGCTTCAAGTTATAACTGTGACATGATTATAAGATGTGATAATACTGTTGTTATTATGTTTGGAACCTCACATATGTTTAAGGTGAGAAGAAGTTTAATATAAGCACCTAGTAATATTTTGATATGTTTCAAGTATTTTTCAGCCATGTTTTTTTGTCACACCACCCAATGAATTCTTGCAATTTGATAAAAAAATATAACTATGATATGATTATAAAATGTCTTAATGCTAATGTTGATACTTATTTGAACCTCATTGTTAGGTCTCTTATATGTTTTATGAGGGTTTCAGCCTTGTATTTTCTGTGGTATCACTAAGTACACTATGTTTCAATGTTTGTCAATAAAAACATCAGATTGAATGTATATATTTAAAGACAATGATATATTCTTATCAGATTGTATGTATGTATATTCATATATACATACAATCTGTTAAGAATATATCATTTTCTGCAAATTGTAAGCTGACAAGAAATCTGCAGGAGATGATGAGTTTAGGGCTTAAAGATTCCCAGCAAGCCACGGTAAGGTAAAATCATATGTGTGGTTTGATGAAGGCATATGGGGCACGTGGTTAACAATGTAATGTGGTGAGGTTGAGATTAAAGTGACCACCTCTTAGTAGACAATGATATATTCTTTACAGACAATGAAATGTTCTTATCAGATTGTATATATGTATTTGCAGACAATGATATATTCTTATCAGATTGTATGCATGTAAATATATACATACAATCTGATAAGAATATATCATTTTCAGAAAATAGTGATCATTGTATTTGTAGACAGTGATATGTTCTTATCAGATTGTATGTATATATTTGTAGACAATGATATATTCTTATCAGATTGTATGTATATATATACAATTTGATAATAATATATCATTATCTACAAATTGAAATCATTCTATTTGCAGACAATGATATATTCTTATCAGTTTGTATATAGTTGTCCATCACTAGTTCTTTCTTAATGATTAATGTTTCACTAGCACTATAGCTTATACCATCAATTATCACAATCTAACCACATTGAACCACTCTTAGTTGCTCTATTAGCTTCTAAGAATACCCTCTATAGATTTCATATTATTTCAAACAAATCCAGTTACACGTGACCCTAAAGTTTCCATAATAATATTTTTATTTTTCATTTCATTCAAACACAATAACTTTGCAATAAAACATAATACTAATATTATATTCTTACTTCATATTATAATTACCCTAATAGTTTGTTCATCTAACTTTCAACCATATATATAAAATCACATAGTTTTCTGTATTACTAGGTCATTGCCAAAGTAAAGTCAAAGACTTTACCTGTCATTAACGCTTAATACCTTATGTTGATTGAGGACAAATCCTCGCATGCTTGCCTTTAAGAGACCAGTGTAGTTAAATATATTCCTCGAATCAAATAAGAATTTTTAAGAACAAAATATGTATAAAACAATACAACATAAAATATAAACATATCAGAAAGCATTAAGAGAAAAATGTCCCTATAGAGTTTATTGTGTTAACAAACACAACTTCCATGGTATGTTGATAATCGACATACTTGGTTCACCTCTTCACGCTCTCGCTTGCCTGCAAAATAATTGTAATAAACGGGGGTAGTACTCGGTACTCGTAACATTCCCACATCAAATCATCCTTACAATATTGCATGCACAAAAATAAGAGTTTTGATTGGAGCATTAAAATCCACAATGTTCTGATCCAATGTATGAAGCTGAAAATAACAGTGTATATAAATTTGTATATACATATACATGTACATGTACATGTACATGCATGATGTATATGTATATGCATGTACATATACATATACATGTACATGTATATGTATGTACATATACATATGCATCATGCATGTACATGTACATGTACATGTATATGTATATACATATATGTAATGTGACTATTGAAACACATATAGCAAGTGGAAGAAAACAAATTATATCACATCATACAATGATGTGATATGATTACATAATGGATAATGCTCATTTGAACAATTTACTGAAAACTGAATAATTTGTATGCCTCAAAATACTGCAAACACTCAATACATAAATATAAAAGAGTATATTTAATAATGAAATAGACAACATTAATGTAAATCTAGTAAGCTGATAAATAAAAACATGTATTTAGTTATTTTGGGTGTACCAACATGAATAAGCTGCCTTTTAAGAGGAATGTGCATAGGTAGCGTTAGTAAGCTCTGAATTTTGCAGAGGATATTGAGGGAATGATCGTGGAAATTCCCTCTTATAAAAACATTGGAGTGTGCTTGATAAAATAGGTGGCTTGCATAAATTCAGTCTATTATAATACGTTTTTAGTTTTCATTATATGTACTGAGCTGAATTTTGCAGAGGATATGCAGTGAAAGCATAGGATAATTCATACTGGAAATGACACTGGAAATTCCCTCTTATAAAATCATTTGACTGTGCATATTGAATGCATTTAATTGTGGTGATTGAATTTCAAATCTCAATTTTCCTGCCAAATTATCGGTCTATTCATACTGCAGTGGCCACTCTTGTCTAATTTCAATGGTGCGTAATTTCTTTTAAAAAGCCTATTTACAATTATCAATTAACCTATTTCAAGTTACGTTTGTATGTGGGCCCGATCAAAATATCACGTTGGTCCTCTAGGAGGTGGTCACTTTAATTTCAACCTCACCACATTACATTGTTAACCACATGCCCCATATGCTTCATCAAGCCACGCATATTACTCTACCTCACCACACTACATTGTTAACCACGTGCCCCATTCACCTTCATCAACCCACGAGAAACTTCTAACCTAACCCCCAGTTGGTGGGCAAACAATGATATATTCTTATCATATTGTATGTTAGAGTTTGTTAAAGCAGCTAAGAGTGTAGTTCAATGTGGTTAGATTGTGATAATTGATGGTATAAGCTATAGTGTTAGTAAAAATTTAATCATAAAGAAATAACTAGTGATCAACAATTATATACAATCTAATAAGAATATATCATTGTCTGCAAAGCGAATGATTTCAATTTGCAGACAATGATATATTACTATCAGATTGTATATATGTACTTGCAGACAATGATATATTATTATCATATTGTATGCATGTATATATATACATACAATCTGATAAGAATATATCATTGTCTACAAATATATACATAAAATCTGATAAGAACATATCAGTGTCTGCAAATACAATGATCATTATTTGCAGACAATGATATATTCTTATCAAACTGTATGTATATATATACATGCATACAATCTGATAAGAATATATCATTGTCTACAAGTACATATGCAATGTGATAAGAACATTTCATTGTCTATAAAGAATATATCATTGTATACTAGGAGGTGGTCACTTTAATCTCAACCTCACCACATTACATTGTTAACCATGTGCCCCATTTTCCTTCATCAAACCACGTGTATGATTTTACCTTACCACAACTTCCTGGGCATCTTTAAAGCCTAAAATCATCATCTCCTGCAGATTTCTTGTCAGATTACAATTTGTAGACAATGATATATTCTTAACAGATTGTATGTATATACGAATATACATACATACAATCTGATAAGAATATATCATTGTCTGTAAATATATACATACAATCTGATGTTTTTATGGACAAACACTGAAACATAGTGTACTTAGTGATACCACAGAATGTGGTTAGATTGTGATAATTGATGGTATAAGCTATAGTTCTAGTAGAACATTAATCATTAAGAAATAACTAGTGATCAACAATTATATACAAACTGATAAGAATATATCATTATCTACAAATAGAATGATTTCAATTTGTAGACAATGATATATTATTATTAGATTGTGTATATATATATATACACATACAATCTGATAAGAATATATCATTGTCTACAAATATATACATACAATTTGATAAGAATATATCATTGTGTACAAATATATACATACAATTTGATAAGAATATATCATTGTCTGCAAATACAATGATCACTATTTGCAGACAATGATATATTCTTATCATATTGTATGTATATATACATGCATACAATCTGATAAGAATATATCATTGTCTGCAAATGCATATATACAATCTAATAAGAACATTTCATTGTCTGTAAAGAACATATCATTGTCTACTAGGAGGTGGTCATTTTAATCTCAACCTCATCACATTACATTGTTAACTACGTACCCCATATGCCTTCATCAAACCATGCATATGAGTTTACCTTACCACAGCTTGCTGGGCATCTTTAAGCCCTAAACTCATCATCTCCTGTGGATTTCTTGTCAGATTACAATTTCCAAACAATGATATATGATTTTTTTTATTGAAAAACACTCATCCCAATAACCCAGATCTCTCATCCCAAAAACCTTGTGAACCTCAAAGCAGGACTGGATTCACATGTACGAAATCTAAGGACGAATTTAGTTCAGATTTGGTATGGCATGAATCAACGGGCCCGGTTCTCAAGCAATCCTTATCGTTATAGGATTAATAATATTAATATTTGGATAGTATGATCTCCACCTCCATCTCTTCACAGAAGCCCCAAGTTTTCCAGAAAAGTAGGATGGTATTCATGTTCGGAGTGGACTACCATTGCACTAAGGAGTCAGGAATGGCCTAGTGCACAAGGCTTTTTAACATTCCACACCTAGCAATAAGGAATGCAGTTGTCGACCTAGTCTTTGAGGTTTTGTCTCTTGATGAGCACTGGTGTGACGAAATAATCTACAAGCTCATACTATGTGCATTAGTGGACATAAACGAGGCCAGGGAAGTCATGGTTGAGCGGCTCAACAGATTCATAGAAATTAGTAACGTCGAGGGCGTAGCCAATGCCATTCTGAACCTAAGTGATGAGTGTTGGGTTAGCTTCCTAAAGTATTATTTTGACCCAACAATACTAAACCTCATAGAAGATGAGGAGGATAATAATGAGGAGGTAGAATCCAAAGAGTATGATGTAGATGAAGATGTAGCTAGTGCCCGCCAAGTTGCAGTAGATAACTTTTGTCTTGACGAATGGGAAGTATTTAGAGCAGGATTCAAAAACGCCAACATGGATGCCTTCTCCAACTTCATGCGATCCGACTTGGCTTGGCTCAATGGGGTCCACTTGAAATGGTTGACCAAAATGGGAGACATCCTTGCAGCAATTTTTTTGCTCATAGCATGAGCAGGGTTTGTAATTTCGTTCTTGACATGTAAAAGCCAAATCTGAATGTACATGGGAATTACCCCCTTTGGTAACACTTACCTATAAAATCAAATATCATTATCTACGAAGGAAATTGTGATGAAACGTTGCACGACTTTATATAATGAAACCCTACATGACATGACTATATACACCATTATATATCACTTGCCTGCAAATAGTAATCTTAAAACCGTATTATTATTTTGGAAAAATATTGTATACCCATCAAGTTTCATCATGATAATGCAAGGATTCGAAGAGCATCAAAAAAATCTGTAAACCCATTAACCCGTATGCTGAAACCCCTCAATAATTTGGGGTTAAAACTAGAAACCCATTAAATTTCATTATTATACTTGGTTAAAATTCTGTCAATGTTTTGTTTGAATCACATTACATGTGATTATTTCATAAAATAATGTCAAATAAAATCATAGCAAGCAAACCCTCGATTGCATAGAGAGAATAATTCACGAGGGATCAAAGTTGTATCGGTCACATGTAAAAAGAAATGATTACAATCAAACCCAGCCAAACCCTCAATGGCATTGACAAAATAATTCACGAGGGATCAATTTTGTACCAGTCACATGTAAAACAAAATGATTACACTCAAAACTAGGCAAACCCTCGATGGCAGTGACAAAATAATTCACGAGGGATCAATTTTGTAATAGTCACATGTAAAATGAAATGATTACAGTCAGTTATCACAACACCATATAGATAAATTCACTCAAACATCATCGACGCCAGTGAAAACCCACTGTTCTACAAACAAACTTGTAGGTGAAGAGAGGTAAAGATGTTACTTGTAGCGTTTGGGTGTCAGATGAAGTCGCCATGGCCACACGAGCTCGCGTCAACTGTGGGAGAGAGGAGACGACAATGAAAACCCATGGGAAATGATGAGTTTAGGGCTTAAAGCTTCCCAACAACTAGGGGCTAGGTTAGAAGTTTCTCATGGGTTGATGAAGGGATTCAAAGAGAATCAAAAAAACCTATTAACCCGTATGCTAAAACCCCTCAATAATTTGGGGTTAAAATTGAAAACCCATAAAATTTCATTATTATACTTGGTCAAAATTCCATCAATGTTTTGTTTGAATCACATTACATGTGATTATTTCATAAAAATAATGTTAAATAAAATCATAGCAGGCAAACCCTCTATTGCATAGACAGATTAATTCATGAGGGATCAAATTTGTACCAGTCACATGTAAAAAGAAATGATTACAGTTAAACCCAACCAAACCCTCGATGGCATTGACAAATTAATTCATGAGGGATCAATTTTGTACCACTCACATGTAAAAAGAAATGATTACAGCCAAACCCAGCCAAACCCTCGATGGCATTGACAGAATAATTCACGAGGGATCAAAGTTGTACCAGTCACATGTAAAAAGAAATGATTACAGTCAAACCTAGCCAAACCCTCGATGGCATTGACAAAAGAATTCACAAGGGATCAATTTTGTAACAGTCACATGTAAAATGAAATGATTACAGTCAATTATCACAGCACCATATAGAGAAATTCACTCAAACACCGTCGACGCCAATGAAAACCCACTATTCTACAAACAAACTTGTAGGTGAAGAGAGGTGGAGACATTACCTGCAGCGTTCGGGTGTCGAACGAAGTCGCCATGGCCGCACTAGCTCACGTCGACGGTGGGAGAGAGGAGACAATGATGAGAAAACCGCGGGCGATGACAAGTTTAGGGCTTGAAGCTGCCCAACAACTGGGGGTTATGTTAGAAGTTTCTTGTGGGTTGATGAAGGCGAATGGGGCATGTGGTTAAGAATGTAATGTGGTAAGGTGGAGTCATACGCGTGGCTTGATGGAGCATATGGGGCACATGGTTAACAATGTAATGTGGTGAGGTTGATATTAAAGTGACCACCTCCTAGCGAACCCACGTGATATTTGGACTGGGCCCACATACAAATATAATTTTAAATAGGTTAATTGATAATTGTAAATTGGCTTTTTTATAAAAAATTATTGGATTTAGAATGAATGGGTATGGGCGAAGTCATGAAAATTTAGCGGGTGGAGGTTTAAAAACACCTATTTTTAGCACTTTTCGTTTGACGGGTTCTACAAAAGGTATTTTAAATACCCACAAGCCAATTTTTTCTTTTAAGGTCCTAATTAGCTTACGAAGAGGACCAAATTTTTTTAAAAAAATTGGACTTATTTTGCACTCTACACGAATGCATGAAGTTAGCCCTGGTGGCTACTGGTACGTTTCCCCTAGAATGGCATACGTAAATTCATAGGAGGACTATCGATAACATTGAAACACTACTCCTTGCACTATTTTTTTGTTATAGTTTATCTTAAATTATTTTATATTGGAAAATTTTTATAAACAAAAGTTTTTAAAAACAAGTTAAAATCTTTTATCTTTCTAATTATTAAACATAATTTTTTTTAGTATGAAAGTATTTTAAATTTGAAAGAATTTAGTCATTATTTGTAGTTAATGGTTAAAAAAATTCAAGTCTAGAATGTTAATGAATCCAAATCTAAGCATCTTGAGTCTATGGGTAGAACTAGAAGATATGCTTGAGTGTTTATTAATGATGAGAAAAGGGACAATGAAGATTAGACATATTTAGATAGATTAGTTAAAAATTAATGGGGAGAGCTTAATAAAGAATTCACAAGAAAAATGAACAAACATGGGTTCCAAAATGGCTAACTAGATTGTATGAAATCTTAATTGTCATTTAGTGGTCATGGATTGCAAACCTTGTGTGTTATTGAGATTTCAAACCATCGAAAAATGTGGAGGGACCCATGAGTACCCTTCACATGACTTGTAACTACAAAAAGGATTGTCAACATTCTATTTTCGATCTATACATTAAGGTCTAGGGCATCTAGCCTCAATTTTTTGAAGCAGTTCTGGATGAACTAACTGAACAAGGATACAAAAAGACTTAAAATATTCACTTGGAAAATTATGTTTAAACATGATTTTAGGTCAAGATAGTCAATTTTGGTGGTTGTATAAAACAAGTCTAACATGTGTTGAGTTGGAAAAGGTGATCCTAGGCTTAATGACTAGAATCTATGCATTTCAAAAAATAGATTCATAAAATTGGGGGAATTCAGATCTACCAAGGATTTTTAATCACTGAAAAGCAACCTAAAAGATAAGCCAATTTTCCCTTAGATCTGAATTCAGATGGTTGAATGTTGGAATTGGATTTTTGATGTGATGCAATGATGTAACTAGTTGAACTATGAAAATGCAATGTTTTGTTATGAATAATGACTAATTGAGGGTAGTCACATAAATTTAAGTTCCAAAAATGAGAGCAAATACGAAGGTACTTACCTTGTAATTTTGAATTGATTCTTGCTAGTGTACGATGCCCTATGCACAAGACTGAAACCCTAGTTCTAAAAAATGTTTTCATAGTCCTGAAGTGGTTGGTCTGTAGCTCCTATCTTTCAAATTTGGTTGTTGAATTTTCATCTGTTACTAAGAAAATACTAATTCCACATATTATCATCTTGTAATAATAATAAATGAATAACCTTCAATCTCTCTCCAATTCACCTTTAGATCTAAAACTTAAACAGATGAAAGGAGGTGAAGGGTTGTGTCATATAGGGGCTTGACTTAGTTAAACCCCGTATTGGTATTTCCACCTTCATAATGACAAAGTTGTTTTTATGTTTGTCATTGATGTCAAAGGTTGATGGAATTTGATGATTCATTCATTCATGATGTTTGTTGAGTGAAGTTTTTTATTAATGAAAATGTGCCTAGTCCTTCCTTACAAGATGATTGTGTCCTTGGATGTGCTCATGTTCATGATGCAAAAGTGTCAAAGGTAAAGAATTGCTTCAAGACAGATATCATTTCGAGAGTTGCAAATTAATTGTTGTTCATTCATCTCATCCCATGGTATTCATAGTGTTAATCATCTTCTCATGGTGTTGATGCATATGGAAAAGTATCACAGAGTTTCTTGATCATTCAAAATGTTGCTTTAAGAGTTGCTTGCTTTTTCATCAAAATTGCTTCTTGACAAGGTCAGAGGTTTATTGAGTTGGTGTACACTGGAAGGGTTTTTCATAAAAACATGTTTTATGTGGGAAAATATATGGGCAAGGTGATCACTGTCAAGGAGTGTCTTGATCTCCTTTGGTGATCTTATAAGGTTATTATTTTTTACTACCTTTCCAAAGTTGGCATTATTTCTATGATATATTTTAGATTTTAGAGGCTTATGATGGTAACACTTTTTAGGGTTTTGATTATGGAAATTTACATACCCTATAACCTAAAACCCTAAGACTAATCTAAAATCCTAAGTATATAATATACCCTAAGATCTAGGGTTTATGTCAAGGTTTTAAGACCTTTAAAGCATAGTTTAATTTATGTTATATTCAGTTGGTGACATGCAAAAAAGGTAGATATTTACTTAAGTGATGGCTTAAGGGTGTCACCCTCATATGGAAACCAACCCCTTAACTGGCCAAATAGGTTAAAATTTTATATCCTACCACTCAATCTAAGATCAATTGTTAGTTTTTAATTGTTTGATTGTCGGGCTATCAAATTCAAAGGTTCTTATTTAAACCTATAAATGAATACTTCCTGAGGATCCCACTTTGATGAGAATTTGGATGTCGCTACTTTTTTTTTCAGTTATGCATAGCTTAGTAACTGTTTGAAAAAAATGATGGATTGAGGACTACTACCAGCCCATTGAGGGTATTCTAATTTCTATCTAGGCTCTGTGAGATTTTTTGAAGACCTTGATAACATGGCTTTGTGAAGTTAATGCATAATGAGGGAGATTTAAATTATAGAATATACAAGGGTTACATGAAGTCTATGATGATTTTCATGATATTTATTTTCTTTGCATAGATAAGTGTGCTATAATAGATGGATAGAGTTTGATGAACAATGATTTAATTTTCTTAACATTGGTTTGAATATTCTAATATTCATGTGACATAAGTCTTATGGTGTCTTGAGTTGAGGGTCATAACAAGGAAATGGTTATGTAAATATATTTTTGTGTCATCTATGTGTTCATTTAAAGAAGGGTGCAATCAAGGTGTGTGTAGAGGATTGATGCAAAAACTTCATGGTTTATTGTGTTGTGTTAATATCTATCTATTTATTATGTTTGTTGAGGTAAGGAGAGTCTTGTGAAAAATTCTCTGTTCATGTATGCACAAGAATGGTGTTAAGTGCTTATATGTGAAAAAAAGGAAATTTAATGATTTGAAACATGTTGTGAATAGAGTAGTACTCTATATTTATGAACTCTATTTCTCTTTGGAGTTGGTGTTCTTATTTATCATCGGATTCGGTGATTCTATCTTTCATAAGGAGTTGGTGCTCCTAAAAATATTGTATTTAGTGATAATTTGGTTAATGAGACCTAATGGTGAACTAATTGTGAGGTTTTGGTTTGGTTCTTCAAACCCAACCAACTCACACGGTTTTTTTTCCCTTTCTAGAGTTTTCCACTTATAAATCTTGTGTCATGGTTATTCTTGTGTGTCTCCATTAAAGTTTGTTCTTTTAAAAGTTGCGTAATTTATTTATTTTTGTGTACCACTAGTCCACCGCCCCTCTCAGTGGTCTTAAGTATTCCTACAATTGGTATCAGAGCAACAAGTTCCCTATATAATTTTAATCAACTTAGGTCAATCCTAATAGTGGAATACTATGACTAATCAAGAAGGAGTTTCTACCTCAAAAACACCTCTATTTGATGGCACTAATTTTTCTTTTTAGAAGTTTAGAATGGAGTGTTACTTATCCTCTCTAGGATATGATGTATGGGTAGTAGTAGACAATGCATACACTAAGACTAGAAACCTTCCACTACTGATGAAAAAAAGGCCTATGAATGTAATGCTAAGGCCAAAAAGTGCCATTTTTTATGGTTTGACAAATGAAACCCTAGTTAAGGTTATGCATTGTAAATCTACAAAGGAAGTTTGGGACAAGTTGGATAGTATTTATCAAGGTGATGGAAAATTTAAAGAAGCCAAATTACAAACCTTTAGAGAAAAATTTTAAGGATTCAAAATGAAAGAAGAGAATATTGAATCTATTATCTTCTAAGGGTACATGAGACAGTTAATGCTATATGTGGTCTTAATGAAACTTTGGAATAAAAAGTTGTGGTAAAAAAGGTGTTAAGATCTCTAACATCTAAATATGATTTTAAGGTATCTGCTATTGATGAAAGAGATTTAAAAAATCTTACCTTGGATGGGTTACATGGTACATTCACTAAATTTTAAACAAGGATTTGTAATGATGATTCAACAAACAAAGAAGCAACATTTAAAACCATAAACAAAGATAAAGAAATAGACTTTGAATTTGAAGACTTAGATGAAAAATAGTCAAATTTTGTTAGAAGGTTGAAGAAGGGGCCAGGAAATTACAAAGGAAAACTTCCTTTCAAATGATTTGACTACATGGAAAAATAGGAAATTTTTCTATTGATTGTCCTTATACAAAATCTAAAAGTGATGTGGAAGATGGTAGGAAACAAGGCAAGAAGAATCAGTACAATTTTAGAAGAAAGAATACTTTCAAAAAGAAAGAGTCTATTTATCAGGGAAATAGATGTAACTGATAGTGGTTATGAAAGTGCAAGTGATGATGTAGAAGAAAATATATTCATGGCTAAAGTTGTGTGTTCAACTAAAAAATAAAAGGACAAATATGACAATAATTTTGATAAGATAAAAATATTAGAGAAGGAAGCCTTGAAAGATGTCAAGACAATCAAAGATTCATATCAACGTATAATCAATCTGAAAACTCAACTTGAAGAGAGTAGAAGAATTGAAGATGCGATCAAAATGGAGTTAGAAGCCAAAGAGAAGATTTGTCAAGGTTTAGAGGCAAAAAAATTGAGTTTAAGGAAGAGATTAGAAAGACATGACAAGAGATTGGAAGATCATTTGGGTGAAAAAAATATGTTCAAAGACATGAATGATTTGGGGTAGGAAGTTGGAAAAAACTCAAAATCTCCTAATATTGAAATGGAAGAATTTGGGAAAAGTAACCAAGTTGATCCATATGTTGTTTATGACTATTCTAACAACAAATTTAATGCACATAGTTCATCAGAAATCATAAATAAAATATTTACATGTTTAACTCTTGCAAGGAGTGGATCATTCAAGTTTAACTCTTACTTTTATGGTTATTGTTTATATTCTAACTAGTATGGTCACAAAGCTAATGATTGTAATATTATCCTTAGAAGAATATCTAACTTTATTGGTAGAACTCCTTTCATGGTGGTAAGCAATCTAAGGTGCAGCAATCGCAAAACCTTTGGTCACATAGCCAAGTTTTATAGACCTAGTCTTGATGAACAAAAGAAGGGTAAAGATCATTCCATGAAGAAGATGAATCTTGCAAACCTTGATAAGAAGAAGGATAAAATAAAATTAGTTTGGAGGCAAAAGGAAAAGGTCACTAAAACTAAAAAACAATGTTTGTGCAAGCTTCCCTACATGCTAAGAATAAAGATTTGCAGATTTTAGATAATGGTTGTTCAAACCACATGATAGGTGACAAGAGAAAATTCACCAAGTTTGAAGACAATGATGTAGGGTTTGTCAAGTTTGGAGACAATACTATTATCCAAATTAAATGTAAATGTACATTGCTTTTAAATGGAAAGACACCTATTCATGATGTCTTTTTTGTTGAAGGTATTAAACACAATTTTTTGAGTGTGAGTAAGATTTGTGATAGTGGATATAATGTATTGGTTGATGATCAAGGCTATGAAATAAGGAAGAAATCAGAAAAATTAGTGGCTAAAGTTTTAAGGAAAAGAGGCAATGTGTATAGTATCACAAGTACTAAAACTAGAGATGGATATGCAAGAATTTTTATTATGGGACAAATGGAAGAAAATTGGTTGTATTATAGAAGGCTTGACATCTAAACTTTGATAATCTAATAAAATTTGGTAAAAATTAGAATGTAAGATACATGTCTAACATTAAAAAGACTATGAGTAGAATATGAAATGAATGTGAATATGGGAAGCAAACCAGATCAGCTTAGTGCATACATATTTGTGTGGTCCTACAAGGACAAGAGCATTAAATGGAGAGAGATACTTCATGCTTTTCATTGATGTCTACTTAAGGAAAAAAATTAGAGGCATTTGAAAGGTTAAAGATCTTTAGGAAGATGGTTGAGAAGGAATCAAAATATAAACTCAATTTCTAAAGGTTTGATAAGGGTGGAGAATACACCTCAAGAGAGTTTTCAGATTATTGTGATCAACATCATATTAAGAGACAATTTGCAACCTCAAGGACACCTCAGAAAAATTCTGTTGCAAAAAGAAAGAATTGGATAATCAAGGAGATGGCTAGGATAACTCTTCATGATTCCAATCTATCAAATACATATCAGAAATAGGTTGTTCATATATATATATATATATATATATATATATACTTTAAATAGAGTGCAATTAAGGGTAAAAACCAAAAACAATCCATATGAACTTTGGTATGGTAAGTCAACCAATGTTGGTTATTTTAGGATTTTTGGTAGCAAATACTTTATTAAAAGAGATGAAGAAGGTATGGGAAATTTTGAATCTAGGTGTTATCAAGGCATACTTTTAGGATATTCTACACATATCAAAACATATAAGTGTTTCAATAAGAGACTCAAAAGAATAGTTGAAAGTACTAATGTTAAAGTTGATAAAAATTTGTAACCTAGTACATAGAAATCTAAAGATATTCAAGAATAATTTTAATTAGAATAAGAACAAGAGGTTCCAAAGAAAGAAGAAACATCTCAGAAACCTATTGAGAATATGGCAAAGAATTCTTCAAAATATTTACAAAGAAATCATCCTGAAGAGTAGATTATTGGGGATAAAAATGTAGGAGTGCAAACAAGAAGAAAACTTGCACAATCAAGTGACCAAGCCAAACATTGTCTTTTATCAGAAATAGAGCCAAAGAATTATAATGAGGCAAGAAAGGATGGATGTTGGGTTAAATCCATGGAGGAAGAACTAAGCCAAATAAATAAGAACAAGATATGGGAGTTAGTTCCTAGGCCTAAAGACAAAAACATTACTGGTGCAAAATGGGTGTTTAGAAACAAATTAGATGAAAATGGGAAGGTTACAAGAAATAAAGCAAGACTTGTTTGTAAAGGGTACTCTCAAGTTGAGGGTATTGAATTTGATGAGACCTTTACACATGTGGCAAGGATAAAAGAAATAAGGATTTTCTTAGCATCCTGAAGGGTTTCAATGTGAAGGAGATTATTTTTATAGATTGAAAAAGGCCTTGTATGGTTTGAAACAAGCACCTAGAGCATGGTACTCTAGGTTGTAAAAGTACTTGCAAGATCAAGGATTCACTAAAGGTGGAGTAGATAGCAACTTATATTGTAAAATAAAAATCTTGGAGAGTTCTATTTCTTCCTTGGATTGTAGGTCTCAGAACTTGAAAAAGGTATTTTCATCTCTAAAATTAAGTGTGCAAAGTAGATGCTTAAAATGCTTCAAATGGATGAATGTAGACCAGTTAGTACTCCAATGGTAACCAGTTACAAGTTGAGTAAATTTGATGACTCACCTAATGTAGATCAAACCATATTCAAATCTATGATAGCTATCCTATTGTATTTAATAGCCTCTAGGCATGATATCATGCATGTTTAATGTTTGGTGGCAATATTTTAATCTTCTCCTAAACAATTGCATGTGAATGCAATTAGGAGGATCTTTAAGTATTTCAAAGGCACACTCAAATATGGTTTATGGTATCCTAGAGATAATTATTTCACTTTAATTGCATATACTAATCTTGATTGGGTAGGCTGGATTGATGATAGGAAGAGTACTAGTGGTAGAGCATTCTTCTTGGGTGGTAGGTTGGTGTCTTAGTATAGAAGAAATAGCAATCAATTTCCCTGTCAACTGTTTATGTCTTTTCAATACCTTTAAAGCATTATTTACTTTATGTTATATTTGTTTGGTGACTTACAATAAATTGTAGACAGTTACTTAAGTGATGACTTAAGGGGGTCACCCTCCTATGGAAACCAACATCTTAATTGACTAGACATGTTAAAATTTTATATCCTACTACTCAATCTAAGATCAATGGTCAACGTTTCATTATTTGATTGCAAATCTATCAAAATCAAAGGTTCTTATTTAAATCTACAAATGGCTACTTCCCAAGGATCCCACTTCAATGATGTGCATTTGAATGTCACTGCATGTTTTTAGTTATGCATAGTTTAGTAACTATTTGAAAAAATGATGGATTGAGGACTACTACTAGCGTATTGAGGGTATTCTAATTGTTGTTTGGGATTTTTGAATTTTTTTGAAGATCTTGATATCGTGGCTTTGTGAAGTTAGATTTAAATAACATAATATACAAGGGTTACATGAATTCTATGATGGTATTCATGATCTGTTATTTCTTTGCATAGATAAGTGTGTTATATTAGATTACTAGATTTTGATGGAAAAAGATTGAATTCACTTATTTGTGCTTTGAATATGCTGATATTCATGTGACAAAATTTTTATGGTGTCTTGAGTGGAGTGTCATAATAGGGAAACAATTCTATGAAAGTCTTTTTGTGTCATCTATGTGTTCACTTAAAGAAGGGTGTAATCAAGGTGTGTGTAGAGGATTGACACAAACACTTCATGGCTTATTATTCTTTATTCATATCTATTTTTTCAATGTGTTTTTTGAGATAAGGAGAGTCTTGTGATGAAGTCTTTGTTCATGTATGCAAGAAGGGTGTTGAATGCTTATATGTGAAAAAAGGAGATTTAATGATCTTAAACATGTTGTAAATAAAGTAGAACTCTGTATTTTTGTCCTTCTATTTCTCTTTGGAGTTAGTTCTCCTATTTTTCATTGGAGTTAGTAATTTATCTTTCATAAGGAGTTTGTGATCCTAAACATATTTTATTCAGTGATAATTTGATTAGTGAGACCTAATGGTGAACTAATTGTGAGGTTTTGGATTGGTTCTTCAAACCCAACCAACTCGCATACTATTTTATCCCATTCTATGGTTTTCCACTTATAAATCTTGTTTCATGGTGATTCTTGTGTGTCTCCATTAAAGTGTGTTCTTTTAAAAGTTGCATAATTTCTTTATTTTGTGTACCACTAATTCACCCACCCTCTTAGTGGTCTTGAGTATTCCTACAAGTTGATGATAAAAATAGAGTGTATCCTTTTGAGGGGTAGAGGCTAAATATTAACAAGTAGAAAATTAACAATTTTATGCAATCACCACTCAAATTCAATCTCCTTGATGGACTAAAGTCATGCTCATCACCTTCAAGGATAAATTGTAAAATGACTTGATTTGATTTGAAGACCTACAAGTGTTAGTGATAAAAATGTAATGCATGCAAAAGCATGAACAAACTCACATATAAGTTGATATGATGCTTGATTGATGAAATGATTTAATAATTCTACAAATTCTACTCTTGATTTCTCTTGAATTGATTTTTGAAGTATTTTTCTCAATAACTTCTCCTTCCATTAAAATTATAAAAATACTATGTATTTATATGCAATTCTTCTAATTTTCCAAAAATTAAATCCTGATAGCCAGTAATTAGAATTTAAATTTCATATGATAAATTTTTAACACCAACATATTTCAATTTTGGGCCAACTTAAGAGGTCTAGGACATAGGGAACCCTAGACCAGATCCCTCATTTTTTAGGACCCAAAGTGTTGAGGGAAAAATATTAAATGCATACTTTGATCATTCACTTTTTATTTTTGTAATAAATATTTAAAATGGGAAATGGAATGCATAATTAGGAAACTAGGTGCATAATTAGGTCCAAGCACATAGGAGGGAGAAAAACCTAATGTGAAATTTTCACGGGACATAATTTATGATTATATATTTAGCCTCCACTTTAGTGAGAGTGTGAACTTACTTTCAGACTCACACTAAAGTAAGAATATGTTAAGAGGGGTTCAATTGTCCAATATTAAAGAGATAGGATGACATTGAATCTAGGGGAAATGAGCAAGGCCCTAAAATTTAAGATCCCATGATAAAAAAACATATGGACAAAGTAACACACATGTATGAACTGCAACATGAAAAATAAAGAATACTGGATAAAAACACAACACAATGCAAACAAGATGCAAACATGCAAAAAACTAGGTATGACAATCATGGAGAAGCAAGCTCCACAAAAATATTACTAGGATACATACCCAAGGAACTCATGACTTGAATATGATAGTAAAGTTTTATATTTTCTAGGTGAACCATGAACCAAGGAATCATAGGAAAGTGAAGTCCAATATTCACTAGGTGAGCCTAAAAAAGGGTAGAAAAATGAGAAACACATAAGGGCTAGTGAGAACTAATTTTCACTAGGTGTGTGCCCATGTCAACCATATCGAAAATTATTGTACCAATAATTCTAATAAGGTTCCACAAAAATGATCAAAATTCCAAGCCAACACATAACTAAGTCTAGTGTGTGTGAAAAAAGTGAAACACATAATGGAATGTATGCCCCCACCTTAAAGTAATTGTTGAACATCACTTTGTGAGAAATTTCTTTAAGGTAGAATAAAATGATAAATGCAACATGATAAGATTATGGGAGCTTATTTGGAAATCCGTATGCCAATTATATGTTTCCAAATAAATCCAACTCAGAATAAGGGGTTTACCCTAATGCAAAGCTACAAACAAGAAGATGATGTCACATAAGTCATCCATAGATCCTTTAGATCATTATAGACCTCTGATAATATATAATATGATTATGCTTAGAATTAACACCATTCCCCTAGATACTCATGGAACTACAAACATAATGAAAGAATGGAACATTAAGAGAATAAAAAAACTTTTGGTTCAACATGGAAGAGACCTGAATGTCTCAATGCCTTGAATCATCTCAAAAAGGAAAACATAAGACAAAAACACGTGTTTATGACATAAATAAGAATGTAGATACAAATAGATGAATGTCACAATAGATTTTTTTCCTTTGTATCCTTGTGCCAAAAATGCAACAAGGGCCATCCAAAGAAAAATCACAAACATAAATACACATCAAGAAACACAACCAAGAGATCACATCATTTGCAAGAAAACACAAATAATATAAAAAATACACATAAAGGGTAGTACACAGGCAATCCAATCTACAACAAATCATCTAAATCCATTTTTTCTCATCAAATATGGAAGGTGAAAAACTAGAAAAGGGGACTACATCAAGTGTCATACAAGGAGTATCACCAAGTTCAACATGTGGTGATTCTTTCTCAGCAGGAGGATCATCAAAGTTGCCCCCATCTAAATCCATAGGCTTTGATAACAACAGAGATAATTCATTATGCACTTGTTCATCAATCTTAGCATCTTCATCTTCACTATCCAATTTTATCACAATGGATGGTTTAAGGATAATGCCCATCATATGTTCATGTTCCATTATTTGTTTAGGTTGAGACATGTAAGGTTCAATGTCATGTTTTTGTAAGGATGGTAATGTGTCATGGTGTTTCTGGATAGGTGTTTGGTCATCAAGTAATGCCTTACTCTTTCAACCAATTGGTGGGAAATGGTATGATATTTATGCTTATGCTCCTTAGTACTTCTATTTCTTCTAGCATGGTTTTAAATTTGTGAAGGGGTAAGAGAGGGTTTCTCTACCATTCGTCTCTATTCTTCCCTCTAAGGAGGAACTACAGGGACCACTACGGGTTGGAAAACCACTATATATTTAAGTAACTTATAAATTTGTTTCTCTATCAAAGGCACAAAGGTAATTATATATTTATCTCTTGGTATCTTATTTAATAGGAGTGGAACCACAACAAAAATTCCTAGTGTACTTGGGATATATTAGCTCAAACATGGGTTCATCTATTCAGCTTGTGTGGTGGGAGGAATAGCCATAAAAGTCACCATAGATCGATCATCCTTAGGTGGGATGTTACTAAGGGATAATTCAGTTATGTTTTTTCCTTTAAAATTTTGATGACTTGAAAAATGAATCTTCACGAGGCTTAACAGGTTCCATAGGTTGAGGCCAAAAATAATCCAATGAAAATTTCCATGGGGAGCCAAAGGTTTAAACAGACTATGATGAACTATATGTATTTGATTTTCAAGTGGGAAATTTATGCATTTAGGAATTACTATTGAGATTTCATTCATGGAGAATAGCCATGGATATCCTAGCTTCACAAAAAAATGGAGTAGCATCAAGATTATGGTGAATCAAACATCCAACTATATTGGTCCAACTTTAAGAGGAAGATTTATCAAACCTATTATAGGGTGAGTGGAACCATCATGAGTTTTTAGTCATGATTTTGATTGATCATAAGAATCCTTATAGAGTTCATACACAAATAAGAATTCTTCAATGATCCTATTCTCTATACACATGGGATCATTAAGTATCTTTGGTGTAGGTTTGTCATTACTATGACTGGAAATATAGAGAGGACCATCAGGTGCATGCATAAATGCATCAATATGTGTGAAATAGATTTTAGGTAACAAAGTGGTTTGGCATCATGTTTCCTTTATCATTAATATCAACCAACTTAATGTGATTATAATCAATGAGGTCTTGCACTTGGTGTTTAAGATGCATACATCATGTTGTATTATGTTGAAGTGTATGATGGTATTCACAAAATGTTTTTGGATTAAATTTGTAAGGTAAAGGTTTTGTTGTATCCATGGGTCTTGTCGGCCTCCTACAATAATTCTAATAACTAAGCCTTTACAGTCGTTATTCAAAGATTGGACATCTAACCTGAATATCCATTTTAACCATCATGAAGGTGCATTGAAATTGTCAACCCAAGGATGTGAACTTGAAATGGCTCAACACAATATGTGAACTAGAGACTCAAAGTAGGATCATCCTCATTCTATAGCTAAGAAAGATTCAACACTAAAAGTAAATTGCATGGAAATGAATGAAGTAAATGTTGAAAATCACTCAACAATTGAACTAAGCTAAATATGTATGATAGGAATAAAAATCTGAGCAAAAAACAAGAAACTAATTTGTCTCCTTTGGCTACAGGAATAATCATAGAATAGAATTCTAGTGGCTACAAGAATAGTCAATGCCATATTCTTAACTAAGTACTTAAACATAAACTAATAACTAATCTAGTTAAACTAAAGGATGGATTACTCACTAAGTGGCCCCCCTTGGATGAGTATCCTTCTAAAAATAATACAAACTCAAATGATCAACTCATAAATTCATATTATTCATTGGGAAATACAAATACAAAAGAGTAACATGTCTGGAAATGCTAATAGAATATAAGATCATACAATAACTCTGCAACTCAACAACCTTTGAGCTCTTGAAGAAGAGAATATGAACCTTATTTATGCTACCAACTAAACAAGGCAGTCAACTCCCACTAACTCAGAGGACACCATTTAGGGAAAGTAGAGAAAAGAATAGAAGGGAGGCTACACATGTAGGTAATCTGATCAGACATGCAATTCAAAACATGGACTCAACACTGCAGTAACACTCACGGTTGATCAACATCATGAAAGATCAATACAAGGTGGTTACATGTGGCTGACATGGGGAATCTCTTTCCTTCATTCCTTCAGTTGACCCTTGAACGATTCCTCTACATGACCAGCTGGCAGTTGCATTTCTCAATTTAGCATCCTCAAGTATGTTTGCATGGCAATGTTAGTATGCATAACAATTGCACATATATAACCACCTTAGAGAACATTCATCAACTACATGAAAAATAAATATAGATAGTTCACATAATAGCTAATGTCATTAAAACTGGTAGAAATGGATTTATGTCTATGGTTTGAGGGAAACATTATAGAAATATCAACATTTAATATTAAATTCCATGTCAATCTTCAACAAATAAACTATAGATTCAACCCAAATTAAGACCAGAAACTAGGCTCATAACTCCCCCCAGCTTAATGTTTTGTTGGTGCTCCAGTAGAGCTATTTTTTTTTTCGGTCAAGGATCTAAAATTTGCAACTAATAACTGTCCAATATCAGTGTATGTTGAGCATGAGTAAGGGTCCCAGTAAAATCCTCCCATTCTATCGAGTGTTCTCCATCTTTTATTTTCTTCATTAATGTCATAATGGTAAAATCTGAAATGTGGAACAAGCCACATGAGGATAGGTGGCTGAAAATTCAAGGGAAGCCATTATTTTCCCTTCGTTCTCCCAAGTTGAATGTAACTTTTAATCATTTTTATTGCTGCAACATAGTTCTAGATTGAATGAGGTTCAACCTATTTCAGCTCATCAGTTAAAGTGTTCCATCTCTGTGATAGGTATCCTTTCATGGTATCCTCTTTAGTTGTTGTCTTTACCTCATATTCACTATAAATTGACTCAATTCAAGGAATAATTTTGTTACCATAACTAGGCCTGAAAAAACATTATGTTCCATTATCTATAAATATCCTTGGGTTTTCCTCATTATGTTCTAATGGCCAAGGGGATATTGGATTCCCTCTTCTTGTAAGCATTATATTGCTCTCCCCAGCTAATCTCATTTTATACCCAGGACATGAATGTTCTTAGTTGGATATCTCCAACATATAGCAGTGGGTTCCAGTCTTGGTCTTGAGTTACAATAAAATTATGTAAATAAAACTCACATAAAAATTTCTTCATTTCGGGGAGTCAATCCTATAAGCATTGAAAAATTCAATGGGAGCCTCAATTGAGGGATTCAAACCTAAGATGTGTCTTGATAGTTTAAAAGAGAGATATTTTTCCCTTAGGTGTAGATCATAAACTCTTGGAGGGGTTTTGCATTCTAAAATCTATGGCACCAAGGTTGCAATGTTGTCCATCCTCTCCTTTAGAGAGGAAATCTCCCCATTCTTTTCTTCAATAATTTCAAACCTCTCTTGAATCTCCTTTTTCAATATTTTATTTTCCTTTTTCCATTCTTCCTCTCACCTATGTATTTCTTCCCATAAATTCAAAATTGTTGCATGTACTAAAAAATCAGGAGGGTTATGAATTCCTACCATAATTTTTATTGATGGTAGTGCTCCATATAGTACCAATTGCATAGATTCAAGTGGTCCAATAAGCTCTGGATGCGGGGGTGAAATTTATTCTTCCACTTCCTACTCCATAGCTTCTTCTTATTGTTCATGTAGTTGTTGCAGGAACTCTTGGTCTTGTTGTAGGAGCTCTAGATTTTCTTCATGTTCTCGAATTTCAACTTCTTCTGTAATGGAAACAAGATCCGCCAAGGTCATTTTTGCTACCTCTTCAAAGACATTCTTTTCTTTTACATTTTCCTACCCCATCAGGGCTTCTGTGCTCTCATGTGATGTCCTATGCTTAGGGTTTTTCGGCGAAGGCATATCAACAACAGGTGTTGATTTCTCAAAAGGGCTCTCACATTTTTCTTTAGCTATAGGATGAATAGTGTCAGCCTTTATCTTCTGTACTTGGCACCTCTCTTTCCCTAGGTTGTGTTTTGACTTTTCCTTTTCCTACCTCTGCCTTCTTCTTTTATGCCCTAGTTCTTACTAGGGTTTCAAGTGGAACATCACCATCAAAATTTGATGAAGAAATTTTTTTTTAGAGTGCTCTGTTTCAGAGGAACTAGTGTCTATAGTTCCTTTTGTTGTAGGAGGATTCATACTAGATCCAACACCAAAGGTTGAAGCACTAGGGGTGGCTTCAACCATGCTCAATCTTCTGCTAGACCTATGTGGTTGAGGTAAGGCCCTAGATTGTAGCTGCTCAGGTCTAAATTGATCAATGTTTTTGAACTCCTCCCATGTCATTTCAGGTGCTATATCATGAAAATATTTTTTAACAAGAAATTTAATGAGGTAATGATGTGAGACAGAATTGTCCCTACCTTTTTGTGTTTCAGCTGCCATGATGGAGAGAAGGTTGTATAAGAGATTAGGCTCATTCATCCTCCTCCAATGGCTCATATGACTCAAAATTTTAAAATGCACAGAATGTAGGTTTGATAATCGACCTTCACAATTGATGTACCTAATAATGTGGATGGTTGCCTTCTTCCATGGCTTGGGTAGAGAGATATTTTTGGATCCCTTTTTATCTATACTGATTAGAGGGTGGGTATGTGCAGGATCATGATGGGCCAAAAAGTGGCAATGAGAAAAAATCACGTTTTGGATCGACTAAAAAATACGGAAATGCCGAGTTGACTTTTCTAGGTTTGGGTGTCAGTACATTTTACCCGAACCAAAAATAAAACCTAGTTTCCACAAATCAGATATCTGATTTCTGGAAACAATATATAAAAAAATAGTCGACTCTTTCAACTTCATTTCTCACAGTTTGCACGTGGGCGCATAAGGAAAAACCAAAATCCAATATTTGCTTGGATCAAATATCTGATTTCAAAGGTAAGTATTTGGTTTTTTCAATCTTGTAATCAATTTTTCAAGTAGATTCTCTTAAGTTTAAGTAGGTTTTATTAAAAAAATTCAAAAATAGGGTTTTCTATTGATTTTTTTAAAAAAACTAGAGTTTACATTGATTTTATATTGAAAATTTATGTTTTGAAATAGATCTTAATTAAAAATTAGTGTTGTTGATGTATTTTTATCAAAAATAAGAGTTTGTTATTGATTTTTGTGAAAAAGTATGGTTTTTTTTGGATTTTTATTAAAAACGGATTTTTTTACAATAATCTCATTTATATTGTGTAATTTCAATTAGTTTAATTAGTTTTTAACTTTAATCAGGTATTATGGCTACGAATGAAAATCCACAAATTCCAAACACTCCACCACCTCTGTAGCCAAATGCTCCACCACCTCTGCAGCCACCAATTGAAGACTTAATTAGTGAAAAATTGGGACAATTGAGGGGCATTTGTGAAATTTATCAGACAATGCCTCGATTGAGAGATATGACAAACACATTGAAGGAAATAATTAAAAATATAGAAACCCTCTCCACCCAACATAATTCCTTTTATTCATGGGAAGAAGACATGAGGGAATATTATCGATGTGGATTGTCTTACGATGATGTGAAAGATCTCCAAATAACAAAAGCCCAAATAGCCTCTTTATTCATTGACCCCCACACCGGTTTTCCAATGAATGTTAATAAAACAAAAATTTCCATAAAATGGTGCATGCATAGGGACATTGTAGCTAACTTTTGGGATCGTTGGTGTATGGTTTTTGATAAACCACTGAACAATAATTCTGATATACCATTTTACTTTATTAAAATATTATATGTTGAGTTTGTGTTAGGGCATCATGTCAATTAATTTGATATTAAACCCTTCCAAGGCATCGGTGGAGGCATGCCCCAGGATAAACCAGGGGCAATTAGAGTAGTCCCGTGCCTAAATGTTCCCCTTCCTCCCCTTCCTCCACCACCTCCAATATATCATCCAAAGATTATCTAGGATGCATCCACACAGACTATTCAGGATATTCACTCTTTTAGTGGTCATTTGGTTTTGCACGCTTCTATAGTAGCTCAACCACATTTTGGTTATGTTGGCAAAGGCTCGAGTGCTGTTGCATCATTCTCCTCAAGTCCACATATTTGTGTGCCACATACTTGCACTATGTGCCGCCATATATGTTTGGTCCTCTTGTACAGCCTGCTGAGCATCCCTTGGAAACTTGTGATTATGACCTCCATGATGTGGACATTATAGATTAGTCACAGGGGAGTGGAGCACACCCTACAGAGTCCTCTCCTGCTAGAGAGGGAGATGCTAGAATAGTGACATAGGTAAGATTTAAGTTGTAATTTCATAACTTGCATTAGTTTTTAAATGAATATTAATAAGAGATAGTATCAAGTACTAGTATTTATTTACATGGTCTATTTAATAGTCGATGTCTAAGGAGGAGCTCACATGGGTGACTGATAGAACCCTTAGGGCCATTTCATTTGGCTTGGACACACACGTAGTATATATTTTCGCACTCACTCATTTACATTTTATATTATATACTTGCTTGTCATTTGAATTGTCATTAATGAAATTATATAAAAACTTATATGTTTATCTTGTTTTCCTCCTGTAGGTAATACCTAGTGCGAGTAAGGTGCAGTCTCGTCCAAACTATGGAGGCACAAATCTAGATAAGGGGAAGGTAATTGAACTCAAATTGGATTGAATTAAGATTTTTAAGATCTTATATTGATTATACATACGTTGAAATAGATTGGTAGTTTCATATGTACTTCTCAATTTTATGTACAGGCAATTATGAGCTATATAGATATGTTGACAAGGGACACACCGCCTAAAGGAGTAGTTATTGGAACACCTCAAGGAGTAGGTGTTGAAACACCTCAAGGAGGAGGTGTCGAAACACCTTAAGGAGATAAAGAAAAAGATCAACCTAAAGAGGTATGTGCTTATTTTATTTTGTGTTTAGTAAATAAGTTCCTATTACCAATAATTGTATGCTAAATTGGATCAATTTTATGTTTTTGTTCACATATATAGATTGGAATTTCAAATTTTGATTTGGTATATTCTAGGACTCCAGACCCTTTGAAGAGACGTATATTTCAGGTAATCAAGATTTCAATTTTAGAGTTCAATTAAAATTCAATGTATATTGATTTTGATGTTAATTATTCGATTTTAAATTATATAGTATAAATAATCTCAATTGTGGTTTGAATTTTTCTTGTACAACTACCTTTAGAGCCAACGAGTGCTTCAAAGAGGCTCCATTTTGATGATCCACCAGTATTTTAGGATGAGATAGACATTTTGGCATGTAAATTTTGAATACATATTGAGATGGCATATGCCACATTTTGTAAAAAAAAATTGAGTTGGCATCGATGCCATTTTTGTATATGGACATACACTTGATTATTGGATAATTTGATATATAGGAGTTGGCAATTGAAATTTCATTTGTTCCTCATGTGCATAGTTAAACTCTTTGAAAATTTTATCTTAAGCAATGGTTAAATATCAATGTACAATAGCTTAAAACTGAATGGTTATATTATGTAGTTTATATTTATATCACTGGTTCCATTGCATTACACATCTTTCAAACTCAAATCATTACTTCACATTGCATAACTAACAACTAGATGTTCATAGATGAAATTTTTTCAATTACAGTATAGTTCTTACAAAGTCAACCTAAGCAGTTATGCAATTACTTCACATTGCATTACTAAAAACTATGAGCAGTTGTCAATTGCATTTGTTTGTCATTGAATTCTATGAGACCACATTTCTTTGAAGCTTTTTTTCAAATAGTCCACTGCCTTGTCTTTGCTACCATATTTTTCATACATGATAGCGATCACATTAAGTTGTAATAAATTAAATGATAACCTATGGCTATTTAATTTATACTGATTTTATTTAAATAGATGAGGCCGACCTTCCTTGATATTATTTTGTAATTTATTATTTTCAAGAGAGGCTGACCTCCTTGAAGAGTTACCTTATTTTGTATAAATATGAGGTGATGTTTGTTCATTTCCTCAATCAAGTTCATTCAGCATAATTTGCAATCCAAGCAAAAGTTTGCACTTGAGTAGCAACGCTTCATCTTGCAGCAGTAGACCGATTTCAAGGAGAAGCATATTCAATTGTATCTTTGCATCTATGAGAGGTTATATTCTTCATTGTATCAAATTCAGCTATGAGTTGGACCTGAGTTGTAATAAAATTTCTTGTTGTGTTTATTGTCTTACGTGTTTCATTTTTTGAGTGTTTTCAATTGTATTATCTAATCTCTAAGTTGAAGACAATGAGAGAAATGATCATATTGTTGATGACAAAAGATTTGACCATGTTGGCTCTTAATGGTCTTCCTTCATCTTGGGAGTCTTACATTCAAGGAATTAGCGTGAGATCGAAACTTCCCAAGTTTGATTGGTTTAGGGCTGACTGTATTCAACAGGAGTCAATGTTGGTTGCGAGAGGTATTGGACGAAGCCCTACAAATGAAGACATTCATGTTCTTTCCGCTCAATCCTCAAACAAGGAAGGAAAAGGAGGAAATAAAAGATGCTTCAAGAGGAATGGAGATAAAGGGTCAGATGGTGCTCCTACATTCAAGAAGAAGTGGAACCTCTATCGTGTTCACTGGGATATGATTTTCTCAAAGTCAGTCAACTTGGATTTAACATTGATAGATCCGCAAGAGGACATCCCTAAATCTCTACAGAGGTGTAAAGTTGCAAAGTGGTGCAAATTTCATTTTTAAAATCGTACGAACCAATGGACTATTCCAACACATTCAGATGGGTACGTTTAAATTAGGTATGGTTCCCTTTTGCACCCAAATACACTGAATTGCTTCGAGCTGCATTGGAGCAGCGTTTTCCCTTAAGAGTCCAAAGTGCTAAAAGGAAGCAATATTTGATGGACTATTTCTCAGAAACCGTGATGCTTACAGACTCTTCGTTTGAGGATATGAGATTGTGTTGAGACCATATACAATAACCTCTCTTGGTTTTTTCTATCTCAAAGGTGTTTTCCCGTGGTGATGAGTTTTCAGTTGAGGGAAAAGTTGCTAGATGCAAGTAGTGTAAAGTTGCAAAGTGGTGCAACTTTCATTCTCGAACTCGTACGACCCAATGGATTGTTCCAACACATTCAGATGGGTACATTTACACTAGGTATGGTTCTCTTTTGCACCCAAATACGTTGAATCGCTTTGAGCTACATTGGAGCGATGTTTTCCCTTAAGAGTCCAAAGTGCTAAAAGGTAGCAATCTTTGACGATCTATTTCTCAGAAACCGTGATGCTTATAGACTCTTCATCTGAGGATATGGGATTGTGTTGAGACCATCTACAATAACCTCTCTTGGTTTTCGCTATCTCGAAGGCGTTTTTCCATGGTGATGAGTTTTTAGTTGAGGGAAAAGTTGCCAAATATAAGTAGTGTAAAGTTGCAAAGTGGTGCAACTTTCATTGTCAAACTCGTAAGACCCAACAGACTATTCCAACACATCCATATGGGTACGTTTATGCTAGGTATGGTTCTATTTTTCACCCAAATACACTGAATCACTTCGAGCTGCATTGGAGCAACGTTTTCCCTTAAGAGTCCAAAGTGCTAAAAGACATCAATCTTTGATGGACTATTTCTTAGAAACCATGATGCTTATAGACTCTTCGTTTGAGGATATGGGATTTTGTTCAGACCATCTACAATAACCTCTCTCGGTTTTTTCTATCTTGAAGGTGTTTTCCCATGGTGATGAGTTTTCAGTTGAGGGAAAAGTTGTTAGATGCAAGTAGTGTAAAGTTGCAAAGTGGTGTAACTTTCATTCTCGAACTCGTACGACCCAACAGACTGTTCCAACACATCTGGATGGGTACTTTTATGCTAGGTATGGTTCTCTTTTGCACCCAAATATGCCGAATCGCTCTGAGTTGCATTGGAGTGGCATTTTCCCTTAAGAGTCCAAAGTGCTAAAAGGTAGCAATCTTTAACAGACCATTTCTCGGAAAGTGTGATGCTTACAGAATCTTCGTCTAAGGATATGGGATTGTGTTGAGACCATCTACAATAACCTCTCTCATTTTTTTATATCTCGAAGGCATTTTCTTGTGGTGATGAGTTTTTAGTTGAGGGAAAAGTTGCCAAATGCAAGCAGTGTAAAGTTGTGAAGTTGTGCAACTTTCATTATTGAACTCATACAACCCAATGGAATGTTCCAACACATCCAAATGGGTATGTTTACGGTACGTATGGTTCTCTTTTGCACCCAAATACGCTGAATTGCTCCGAGCTGCATTGGAGCAGGATTTTCCCTTAAGAGTCCAAAGTGCTAAAAGACAACAATCTGTGACAGACTATTTCTCAGAAACCATGATGCTTACAGACTCTTCTTCTAAGGATATGGGATTGTGTTGAGACCATCTACAATAAAATCTCTTGGTTTTTTCTATCTTGAAGGCTTTTTCCTATGGTGATGAGTTTTCAGTTGAGGGAAAAGTTGCCAAATGCAAGCAGTGTAAAGATGCAAAGTGGTGCAACTTTCATTTTCAAACTCATACGACCCAACAAACTATTCCAACATGTCTAGATGGGTACGTTTACACTAGGTATGGTTCTCTTTTGCACCCAAATATGCCAAATCGCTTTGAGCTGCATTGAAGCGACGTTTTCCCTTAAGAGTCCAAAGTGCTAAAAGGCAGTAATCTTTCACGGACTATTTCTCAGAAACCGTGATGCTTACAAACTCTTCATATGAGGATATGGGATCATGTTGAGACTATCTACAATAACCTCTCTCATTTTTTTCTATCTCGAAGGCATTTTCCCGTGGTGATGAGTTTTTAGTTGAGGGAAAAGTTGCCAAATGCAAGTAGTGTAAAGTTGCAAAGTGGTGAAACTTTCATTCTCAAACTCGTATGAACCAACTAACTGTTCCAAGACATCTAGATGGGTACGTTTACACTAGGTATGGTTCTTTTTTGCACCAAAATACACCGAATCTCTCCGAGCTGCATTGGACCGGCGTTTTCCCTTAAGAGTCCAAAGTGCTAAAAGACAACAATCTTTGACAGACTATTTCTCTTAAGATTCCAAAGTGCTAATGTCAATGAAATGTGGGGGCAGAAATATTTAAGGTTGGATCAAGATTCTTCAAGTCCTAGCTCTTGCATCAGAAAACTCTTACCTAATTAACTTTAATCAATTACATGGGAAATGAAATTCATAATGAACTTTTTACTTTTTTGTTTTTCAAAAAAGTGGCAAGCCACTGTAATTTTTTATATATAAATAGGAGCTATTTCAAACCCTAGTTCAAATGAACATACTGATAGGAAAGAACTAGGAAGAAAACCTCTGGGTGTAGCTCGATTAAGTACAAAAATCTTTTTACATTTTAAACATACCCTTTATACAATGCTAGACATTTGAACCGTATTTCAAAAAACATCACTGGATATAGATTATGCCTATACACATTTATGACCTTTTTACATTGTTTCACATTTCAAAATTCATTTTTTACAAATTTTCCTATTTGAGGCATTCAGGGCACAGTCTTCAACAAGATTAGTATGTTGGGATTTTGGAGTGGCAAGCACCTGTACAAACCATCAAGGTAGCAGTTAAACTACATACAATAGAAAATATGCTTAGAATAACCAATCGATATTATTGTAATTTGTCACATACCTTTCTAAAAGGATCAGATTTTCCTATTGTTGCAGTAGGTCCATGATCAATTGTGCCAAGAATATTGCAAAATTTGTCAATTGATAAATCTATATTGTAACAACAAAAAATATGCTTAGACTAACAAATCTATATTAATCTAAACAACCTGAATGATGATGAATTGGTAATGCAAACTATAAAAGATGCTTTGAATAACCAATCTATATTATTGTAATATGTCGCATACCTCTTTGAAAGGATCAGAGTTGGCTATTGTTGTAGCAGGTCCATGATCAATCATGCCAAGAATATCACAAAATTTGTCATATGATATATCTATATTGTCACAACAAAAAAGAGGCTTAAGCATTGTACTTTCCATTCTTTAATATGCTATTCAAGTGTGCCTGGAGGGTCATCTCTTTGCTTAAGAGTATCCAAAATTGCTTCATGATCAACATTACTAAGTGTCCATAGTTTTTTTGTCTTTGGTTTGGCATGATGCTTCAACAACTTAACATTTGTTGCTATAACAAGGTGTGAATACATGAGAATGGTTTTGTGTTTCTCGTAGTCTTCAAATGTAGGTATGCCATTCTTTCTAATCATGTATGTTCACAACCAAGTTGCTACAACCACAACTGAACTTGTAGAATACACGAACCCATCATAATATTCCATCGATTGTGTTAGCTTGTGCTTTACCTGCACACATCGAGCCAACCAATATTTTGATCTCTCTTCATTCCCCTACGGTGCAACAAGTGCAAAAATATGTCCTGGATGTAGTAGATCTAAAAGTTGGTCGTAATCAAGTGAACTTTTCATTGTGTAATTTGTCATGGATATAGTTTGAGATAAAGGAGTTAGATACTATGGAACCCATGTATCCACCCACTCACTTGACTCGCATTGATCCCACTCGCACTAAATACAACTCTGACAAAAACAAGCCAACTTTCATGTCCAAATGGTCCATGTGCTTGCATCTGAGCTTCGAAACAAATGCATCTTTGAAGAATCTTTGATTATATGACAATCCAATCTGCCTCCCACTATACCCTCCTCAACCAACGAAAAGAATCTGTGCACTATTGAATCAAGTGTCCCTCCCTATGACAACGCTGAGCTACACCAATCAATAATAAAATGTGCATCACTGAATTTTTCTCCTGAAATCTTCAATTGCTCCTTAACTAGAGCTCTCTTTACACATGCACCTGCTCCATCATGCTACCCTTTCCCATGCACAGCATAAAAAAAAATCCAAATATTAGGTACACCCCTCTCTACATGCATTCTACTCAACCAATAAAACATACGAGCATTCTTGAATCGACCTGTATAGTTCTCTAACCAAATGAGATGTTGGCCCAGTGCTATATCATGCTCCTACAAGAACTCAAAAAAATTCTTGAAACAATGTTGGACATACTCGGACGATTGAGATCTATCATCACTCATATAAAAATGATACTCTTTGATTATCTTTCAATCCTCCTCTGTACTATCAAGTGCATGTCTAAACTTTATGTGGACAAAAATAGAAATCTGAATGGAATTGTAATATTGAGATTGTACCTCATTTTGTGGTTGCAATGTGTAGTTTTCAGCAAAATCAACCACTGATATAATAGTGCCAATCGGAAACGAGTCCTTACATATCCTAAATTTTTGATCCAACCACTGAGACCTATGACTATGCCTTGCATATTTGTAGAAAAGATTGTCCTTAAAATCTGAAATAAAATCAGCAACACTACATTCTTTTGTAACCAACTCGCATCTAGAACCTTCACCTCCACTCTGCAAATTATATTTGACTATCTCATATCTCTTTTTCTCAACGATATTCTTTCCAAATTCATGTTCAGAACCCTCATTGAAACATTGAAAAAACTTTGACAAGCCACCACTTTGTGAGCACTTCGCATTTAAACAATCATTTCTATAGAAAAAGGAACCATCATCCCTAGAACATAAAAATAGATCTAGCAAGTCCCTTAATGATTTCGAAAGATGCATTGCACCACACTCCTACAAAATTTCATTATTATGCAAAGTAGAATGGATATAGCATAATAGTTCATGGTACATTGAAAACTCCACCTGGTATTTGCAACAACAAGTATTACAAATCTTAAGAGGCACACAATAAAATGGCTTCAAACCTTCAAAAGTTCTTTATGATATTTCCATTTTTGGATGGGTTTGAATAAATTTGTTGAACAACATTGTTTGGCTTGATTCCAAGAAATGTTTAGGATGCGGTGTACGGTCTCGACTGCCAATTCTTAACTTTAAAACATCCTTTGCATTGGGTGATACTCTAGAGTTATCATGCCAAAATTGTTGAATTGCCTACTTTACATTATCGGTTAGCTTCTTATCAACACATGTAAGCCTTCTGGCAAAAGCCCATGTATCATTTTGAAGAGGATCATCTATTCTTTCTCTTCTTGCAAGTGCCCTATCCAAATTTTTACGATTTAAGTCAAAATCAATACAATTTTGTCTCATAAAGCGAGCCTTTTTCAATTGATGCCTTACCTGGGAGGTGGTAATGACTCTCCAAGAAGCTCTCTTATCTTTTTCCTTGTTTTTTTTTCCAATAGACTTGAAAGCATTAAAAAGATTTTTGACTCTAATAGAATTTTTTTTGGTCCTCTTCTTCAGACGAATCTTCAATTTGGCTAGAAAAGGTCTCATCTTTTGCATCTTTAGCAATTGTACAAAATTTTGGCATTGCTCGGTCAATGTCTTATTGTTAAAATATTGGTTGAAAATTATTCTAGCCCACAACCGAATAGTTCGTGTTAACCTCTTGCTTTCAAAATTGCTTATAATGTTATCATCAATTTCAACTAACCATTTAGGGGTCCTTGAAGGTCTTGAATTTGGAATACATCTTTCTTCCACACAAGGTTCTTCATTTCTTGTGTAATCTGGTGAAACATAATTTACACTTGCTTCAATATTATGTTAAACATCTTCATTTCCAACATTTTCTCCTTGAACATTCTCAATATAAATTTGAACAATTTCATTCCCAATTTCAATATCATTTTCAACATCTTCAATTCCAACATTTTCATTATCAATTTCAATATTTTCATTCCCAATTTCAATATCATGTTGAACATCTTCAATTCGAACATTTTCATTATCAATTTCAATATTTTCATTCCCAATTTCAATATCATGTTCAACATCTTCAATAACAACATTTTCACTCCCAATTTCAATATCATGTTCTACATTTTCACCTTGAACATATTCAATTTCCTCTTCACTTGAAAGACCATAGGGCTTAGGTTTGCCAATATTTAACATACCTTGTATTTTCTTCCTATGACCTTCCCTATCTCTTTGTCTATATCCTTCAATTTGTTCTTTTGTCAGCTTTCTCTTACATTTTTGCTTCTGACGACTACTGCTCCCTATTATACCAAATAAAAGATGCTAAAAAATCATTATGTATGACAAATTTGACTACAAGATGCTCCAAAAATTTTATCTTTGTCTCTTCCTATCTAAAACCACGCATTTTTCACCTGCAAAGTGGTGCAAATAGAATACAGGGTCCGTTGGAATGCACAAAAATGGCTCACATGGGGTTTTTCTATGGCCCACAAATCCGATATCTGATTTGTAAAACATGTTCTACAATGGTAAGATTTCACCTCTACACAATGAAGTTTCACAAATCGGATATCCGATTCAAATCAGATATCCGATTTGTGCACACATAGACCTAAGGGTTAATGGTAGGGAGTGGGAGAGTGATAGGGAGAGGGAGAGAGGGAGAGAGGGAGAGAGTGGGATAGAGGGAGAGGGAGAGTGGGAGAGTGATAGGGAGAGGGAGAGTGGAGAGGGAGAGGGAGAGGGAGAGGGAGGAGGGTGAGGAGGTGAGAGGGAGAGGAGGGAGGAGGAGAGAGAGGGGAGGAGGGAGAGGGAGAGGCAGAGAGGGAGGAGAGTGGGAGAGGAGGGAGAGGGAGAAAGGGAAGTGGGAGGAGTGAGAGGATTAGGAGAGAGGGAGGGAGTGGGAGAGGTGGGAGGAATTGGGGAGAAGAGAGAGAGTGGGGAGGGAGAGAGAGATAGAGGGAGGAGGTGGGAGGGAGAGGGAGGGGATGGGGAGATGGGGGAGAGAGGAGAGAGGAGAGAGAGGGAGAGAGAGGGGAGAGAGGGAGGAGGGAGAGAGGGAGGGAGGAGGGAGAGAGAGGGAGAGGGAGATAAAAGAGGGAAGTGGGAGGTGGGAAGTGATAAGAGCAGGAGAGGAGAGGGAGAGTGGGAGAGGAGAGGGAGAGAGGGAGGAGGAGGGAGACTGAGAGAGGAAGTGAGAGAAAGTGAGAGTGAGTGAGGAGAGGGAGAGAGGAAGTGAGAGGAGGTGGGAGAGGAGGGAGGAGAGGGAGGAGAGAGGGAGAGAGAGGGAGGGAGAGGGAGAGAGGAGGGAGAGGGAGAGGGAGAGGGAGAGGGAGGGCAGAGAGTGAGAGGAAGTGGGAGAGAGGAAGCCGGGAGAGAGAGAGAGAGAGGGAGATGGAGAGGGAGAGAGGGAGAAGAGGGAGATAAATAGGTGAGAGAGTGGGAGGGAGATGGGGAGAGGAGAGGGAGAGGAGAGGAGAGGGAGATATGGAGAGAGAGAGAGAGAGAGAGGAGAGAGGGAGAGAGAGAGAAGTGGGAGGAGAGAGGAGAAAGGAGAGAGAGGAGGTAGGAAGGGAGAGTGGGAGAGAAGGGAGAGGGAGAGAGAATTAGGAGGGGAGAGGAGAGTGGGGAGAGGGAGAGAGAGAGAGAGAGAGAGAGAGAGAGGGAGAGGGAGAGGGATAGGGACATGGAGAGAGGGAGAGATAGAAGGAGAGGGAGTGAGAAGGAGAGGGGAGAGTGAGAGAGTGAGAGATAGAGAGATAGAGAGAGACATATAGAGATAGAGATAGAGGAGTGATTGAGTGAGAGACTTGAGAGAGATAGAGGTGGAGAGAGTGAGAGGGAAAGAGATAATATTTAAATATTTTATAAATTGGTAATATATATATATTTAAATATTTATGGATTAACTAGAATATTGAAATAATATTAAAATATTTATAGATTAAATAAAATTTTGAAATAATATTTAAATATTATACATTTAATAATATATTATATATTAACTACATAATTCGGTAATAGATTATCATTAATTGTATATTAAATATATTAAATTATAAAATTTATTAGATATTATATATATTAAATTATAAACTTAATTGTATTTTTAAATCATATATTATAGATTGTATAAATTGTTTTAAAATTGATCTAAAAGATATCATATATCGAATTCAAATCCGATATCGAATTTGAATCGATATCCGATTTGAATCAGATATCCGATATTCTAACACAAAATTTAATGCCTAGGGATTAGGCTCGGGATTTGGTTTGGACCTACCAATCCTAAAAAGTCAACACGTAGAAAGTGTTTAACAACTTACCTTGCTTTTCCAGACTTCGCCCATGTGGCTGACAAGTTTTATTTTACCTATGATTGATGAAACGAAAAGGGTTTGTAAAGGAGCTTCTCAGCTTTCTACCAATATAAATTATATTTTACTTAGAATCTAATAAATAATTATTTTTTATTTTTTATTAGAATTACGACTAAAGTCCTGATTGATAGTCTGATAGAAAAACATCTATAGCTTTCAAATGGTATCACATTTTTTGAATCCAAAACATGCGTCACATTCTATGCTTCACGTACTATAGGATTAAAAAAAAAAAAATGAATTCCATTAAGTTTTGACCAAGTTAAGGTGGTCAGACATACGATTTTTTATATTTTTAAAAAGTTGTAATAAAAATTTCATAATTAATTATTTATTTGAACAAAATTTACAAAAAATATGCATCACATCTGGACATGAGTCCTCTACTTATATCTCAAATCTTATAAAAAAAATATTATGATTTTATTATGGTTAGGGTGGTTAGACAGACACCTACTTCTTATTTTTTCCCTGAAATTTTAGTACTACTGCATTGAAATTTTGAATTTTCACCAAATAGATATTTTTTTTACAAAAATTAACCTAGTAGTTTAGAAACTACATTCAATTTTCCATAGATTCTATTCTTACATATTTTTGAAATAATATAGATAACTTATACAATTTTTTATGTCAAGTTGTCCAACTTTGATTTTTTGAATTTTCATTGCCACTTAAGGGCCTGTTTTTTCCATGATGATCTTGCACATACCTGGGTAACCATGTATTGTGTATACAACCCTTGCTGACCTAGTTTCCCTAGAAATAGGTCAATGCTTTCCATCAGCAGGTAACCTTGTAATTTTTTCAATTCTCTTCTCAGTTGACACAACCTCTAGCCATTTTACTGTGGCTTTTCCTTCTAAAAAGGTTAGGGTGAACTCTCATGCAATGCCTTCATCAAAACTGTCCAACCTCAAGAAGTAGTCCAACCAGCCACAATTTGTAAATTCAAGCAGACACTGTGCATCCTACAATAATGCATAATGAACCGAGGGCTCATTTTGAATGAGTTTGCCTCCCATTTTCTGCAATCAATTGTTATTATGCAAAATTCCCTTCCTATAACTCTTGTCTAAAAACAAATCCATTCCTGCTACACTTTCTAGCTGAATTGTCCTACACCAATGTCGACTGAATTTTCTTTTACCTCATGCAATTCCAAATTATGAAAGGGTCAATAATGGAAAAGAAAGGAGTAATGAAAGGGAGTTATGATGAAAATAAATGGTGATGGTAATTTAGTGTCACATCACATATGCAAGCCATCCTTCACTTCAAATTTCAAATTGGCTCAACTATATTTTTTGATGCAGACAAGTCATGAACTGACATGTGGGCAATGTACATATATCTTTCCTTTCCCCCCCAACCTAAATTTGGACGTGCGTCCACACATTCAAGATGGAAGTAGTGATTTGATAGGTGGTATGAAAATTATGTGAACGTCCATACTAATCGTATAACATTGATTAACTTAATGCACTTGGAAGATAATTAAGAGAGCAGTTAATGTTCACATACCTAAATGTGTGGAGGATATGCTACAAATATCATGGAGAAAGTATCATTTTATATTTTTAGAAAATATATTGAGCAATCAATGGTGATGAAGTGGAATGATGTGACATGGAATGAAGTGATGGAAGAGAGAGAAAGGTGATGGATGGGTGGATGGGTGAATAAATGGACCTCTACAAAAGTAGAAGTTTTTATTATGACAAGTACATACCTTAACTAGCTAGAAGGAGGGACACTATGTCAACTTCCTTTGGTTACAAGAAGCTTTGGTGCTACATGTTGGATGAATTATTGCAGGAACTCCTTTTTGGAAGTTGGCTTGTGATACAATCTAAGATGATGACCATTGAATAGCAACTTGAATCTAACAGAGTCAATGGTGGTGAGGTGAACAACTCCATTGGGAAAGACCTCAACAAATTCATATGGTCCTAGCCACCTTGTTTTCAATTTTCCTACATTGTCCTGATACCACGAGTCATAAAGCAATGCCCAATCACTTGGCTAAAATTAATTCTCCTTGATGAATTTTTCATTCCATTTGATTCTGTATGACCTTAGTGTGGTGCAAGGTTGTCTTCCTGATCTCATCTAAAGCACTCATCTGCTTGAATTTTTTTTTTTTGTGCCTTAGAAATATCCATTCTTATGTCTACTGCAGTTCTAAGAGTCTTGTGCTCAAATTCAATGGGCAACATATTTCTCCTCCCATATAGTATCTCAAATGGATTGAAGCATGTAGTTGTTTTCTAGGTTATTCTGTAGGACCAAAATATTTTTGATAATTTGTTTGCCCAATCCTTTCTGTGAATAGCCACTATTTTGGTTAGGATGGCTTCAATATCTCTATTGGTCACTTCAACTTGTCCATTGGCCTGAGGGTGATGAGGAGTATATTTTTTATTCCTTATGTTATATGAACATTGACTAGTTTTATAACAAGTGTTGAGGTAAACTGAGCTCCTTGATTAGTTCCTATTTCTCTTGGGACTCCATATCATGTGAAAATTTCTTCATAAAGAAATTTTGCAACTGTTTTATCTCTTGTATGCTTCATGGCCTTGACTTCTACCCATTTAGTTACATATTCAGTGCATACCAAGATATAGGATTACCATTGGATGGGGGATCAATGGGTCCCACAAAATCCAATTCCAACTTGTCAAAGGGAGTGACTACTACTTGGGGGTAGAGTGGAATCTCATCTAATTTGGTTCATCGGCCCATTCTTTGGCACCTATCATATTTTCTTGTATATTTTCCTACATCCTTGTGGAGTGTAGTCCAATAGTATCCCATGTTCAAAATCTTTTCTTTGTTGTCCTTTTGGCTACAAAATTCCCTCCATAAGGTTCATCATGACATGCATGCAAAATTTCATATGTCTCATCTTCCCTCACACATCTTCTCATAACATGATCAAGTCTAGTGTAAAAAAAGCATCCAACAATCCATGAAAAAGGAAAATAATTTTCAATGATCACTCTTCTTTCTTTTGGAGAGAAGTTAGTAGGAACATTTCCTTTCACAAGGTAATTAGCTATGTCAGCATACCAAGGTGTGTGCACAGTAATAGAAAATAGATGCTTATCAGGAAAGGAGTCATCTATGGCTTGATTGTCCTCTGATGTGGTCATCCTTGCAAGGAAATTTGCAACAACATTGGCCTTCCCTAGTTTGTCCACAATAATTATGTCAAACTCCTACACTAGCAATAACCATCTGGCTAACCTTCCCGAGATCAAGGGTTTTTGCATGAGATATCTAATGGATGCATGATTGGTGTGCACAAAGATCTAGTAGCATGTTATGTAGTGCCTGAATTTGTTCAGGGCGTAGATCACTACCAACATCTTTTTTTTTTTTTACTGTATAATTGAATTTAGCTCCTTATAAGTTTTTGATGAAAAAATAAATGACATTTTTTATGGCTCCTTCTTTCTATCCCAAGACTTCTCCTATAGCATAGTCTGATGCATCAGTATGGATGTGAAAAAGAATCTCCCAATTAGGTCCTTTAAGTATAGGAGCATGAGTCAAAGTTTCCTTTAAGTCAGAAAATGCTTTAGCACAACCTTTCATCCATTGGAATTCAACATCTTTGGTTAGGAGAGTATACAATGGTGGTGCTATTTTACTGAAATCTTTGATGAAACACCTATAATATCCTACATGTCCCAAGAAAATTCTAACATCCTTTTGTTTGGCAGGTGTAGGTAGATTAGAGATTACCTCAATTTTTGCAAGATCTACCTGAATTCCTTGGTGGGAAATGTAGTGACCAAGAAATACACCTTCCTGCATTATCATGAAGTACTTCTCACTATTTAAGGATATATTTTGGTCTTCAAATCTCTGTAAGACTTTCCTGAGATTCTCCATTGCTTCCTCAAAATCAGCAACGTAGGTGGTAAATTCATCCATATAGATTTCTATGCAGTAAAGAGAGATGTTTGAAAATATGTTGACGACTGCTCTCTAAAAAGTTGTAGGTGTGTTGTATAATCCAAAGGGAAGTACAGAATAGGCATATGTCCCCCATGGACATGTGAAGGTTCTCTTCTCTTGGTCCTCAGGTGCAATCTGGATCTGATTATATCCATTGAATCCGTCTAGAAAAGAGAAGTATTGTTTTCCTGCAAGTGAGTTCAACACTTGATCTACATAAGGCAAGGAAAAATGGTCTTTCTTAGTAGCAGCATTGAGTTCCCTATAGTAAACAAAAACTCGTCATTTTCTTCCCTTCTTGGGTACAATCACCAATGCAGACACCCATTGGATGTCTAAATTGGGATAAATGAAGCCTGCATCTAGCAACTTTTGCAGCTCCATCTTGACAAATTCTCTCAATGTAGGGTTAATTCTTCTTTGTGGTTGCCTGACTGGTTGACAATTATCTCTAATATATATCCTATGGGTGCAAATCATGAGGTCGAAGCCTTCCATATTATGACAATACCATAAAAATTCATTTTGGTGGGCCTTTAGCAAATTTGGTGTTAATATTCAAATATTTTCCCTCTAACACCTATACTTGTGTAGTTAACTCTATCATAGTTGTTCCATTAATACATGGTACCTTAAGTTTAGATTGTAGCAATGTGTGGAACATGCTTGTTGTTGCAAAAAAAAAAATTGCTAGAAGAGTGGCTGGAAGAAGAGTGGTTGCAGGAAGTTTATTTGCAGAAATAGTGGCTATAGGAAGATGAGGTAGAGCAGAGAGAAGTGTTTTCAAGGGATCAGTAGAACTAGATGCATAAGAGGATGGCACCTCCTCTACCTCAAAATGGTTTTGAATTATATTACATAACACTTCATCTTCATCTTGAAGCTGTAGGAAAGGACTTCTTCCTAACATCATAAGTTGTGCCACAGAGTTAACTTCCTTGGCATCTTCACTGACATGTGGCCATATAGGATTATCCTCATCATGGGATGGCTGAGCAAGAGGATAAAGAACAAGATTCTTAGTCTTCATGCCATTAGAAATGGTCATGTCACCTGATTGATATCTAATATAAGCATCTATTGTTGCTAACCATGGCCTTCCAAGGATAATAGGATACCCACCTAAAGTAGCTTTAGGAGAGAGAATCATAAATTCAGTTGGATACTCCCAAGAACCTAGAATTACCACAAGGTCTTCTACTATGCCATCGGACTTAATAGTGGAACTATCAACAAGTTGCAGGATAATAGGAGTAGATCTCATACTTACAATGTTTAGTTGTTGCAAGATGTATTTAGTCATCACATTGATTGTTGCACCCAAGTCAATCAAAGAATTATTTATGTGTGTCACCTTTATAATGACTTCAACCACAGGACTACCTGGATCATTGTACTTGGGGATAGTTAATTTTCCAAGCATGATTTCAGCTAGCTCTCCCACTACATGAATTGTAGTTGGGTCTTTCTTTTTCCTACCCGGATTCTTGAGGCATGCTTTCTTGATTGCATCTCCATAAATAGGAACATCTTTTATGGCCTGGAATAGGGGTATCTGGACACATATATGCTTCAACTGGTCTAGAATATCAAAGGCGGTGTCCTCCTTGTCTTCATTTTGTTTGGTAACTTCCAATCTCTAAGGGAATGGTGGTTCTTCTGCCATCTATTTGGCTAGAACTGGTTTAGGATTTTTAGGTGCATAAGGCTGAATGGGAACACCCAGAGGTTCCTCCTCTTCCACAAGAAGCTCAGTGATGATGGGTGTGGAAGGAGTTGGTAAAGTAGTTCTTGAGTGCAACCATATGTCAATTAAACTCATAGCATATGCGAGAAATTGGTTTGAATCAACATAGTATACAGGCTGCTATTGTGGTTTATTATTTGGATTAGGTGTGGGTTGGGCTGGCAACTGAGCTGGTTTAGGTGCATTTGAGTTGGGATTAGTAGGGGGAGGTATTATAGCAGGTTGTTGAGGTTGAGAAGGTGGTTGCATGTAACTGGTTGTCCGGTTTGGCCATTGTTTCCCACCTCTTTATGGAGATGTTTGTTGCCATTTTCCTGGAGATGGCTACCAAGGCCCTTGAAATTGCTGCCAATTCCCCTGAGGTTGTTGTCACTGAGGTGATTAGTTTTGATAATTGGATGAAGCATTTGGAGGGTTACCCCAAGACTATGGCGGATATCCTCCATAGTTGGATGGACATGGGGGTTGCCACTAGTTACCAAATGAGTAAGAATTGAAATATGGCCCAACAAAAGATAGTGGATCTGGTGGCATACCTTGTCTTGGAGCCCATGGCCTCTTCTATGCAACAAAGTAGACTTGATTGTCCTCAGTCTAAATTGGTTTGAACTTAGATGGAATTTTATTGTTGTTAATGTTAGCTACCATCTTGCATCTATAGTCCTTCTTGTTTTTTCTGCAATGAGGGTAATATTATGTCAGTATTGCCTCTACCTCCTCATGTTTCTTCTTGGCTTGAAGTGTATCTAGTTGAGTAGCTAGATTGTTTATGATATCCTACTTGAAATATTCCAACAAATGAGTAATCTCCATCCTTGAAACTTCATTGGTGGATGACTTACCCATTGAGGATTGGTAAGCTCTCCCTTTCTTTGAAGCTTCCCTATAATAGTTTTGGAATATCTTCTTGATATCTTCCCAAGGAAATTGAGTGATATCTCCTCCTACCATCAAGTACAAGGCATCAATGCAACTTTAATTAATTCTTCTTAATAAAATTATCTTATTTGAGTCTTCATTGAGTGTATGGTGTGGAGATTTCTGCAAACAAAATAGAAACCTTGAAATGAAGTCCTCCAGACTCTCATCTTCCTCTTGCTAAATTCTAAAAATGTCATCTCCTCTCATATCACTACCCCTGCAATACTCTTTGTATTTCTCAAGAAAATTTGTCTTAATGTCCTCCCAAGTCCCCACACTGTCTCTGCCAAGGGTCATAAACCATCTCAATGCAACTTCTTTCAAAGTGGTAGGAAATAGCTTAAGCTTGTGGGTATTTGTGGTATAGTCATAGCTTCTGCAGAGTATATCAAACTTAAACAAGAATGTATTAGGATCTTCTATGACAAGTCCATAGAACTTTGGAAGTACTGAAGCATGGATAATTTTGAGTTTGTCTACTTAATTTTGATGAGCAATGGGAAAAGGAAAAGCTAGTTGGTTTTGCCTATTAGGCCTATTTCCATTTGCATTAGCCATACCTGCTTGATGAAGTTCCAAAGTAAAGGGTTCTTCAACTGGATTTTGATCTTGAAGGGAAACTTTAAAATTGGTTAAATTAGGAAATGCATCAACAAAGGGGTACGGATATTCTTCTTCGCTACTGGGAAAATTTGGGAGCTCTACTAGCTGAAATGGTTCTGGATTCTTAGTAAGGAATGTCCCATAAGAATCTATTCTTCTTCTATGCATGTTGTATCAACTCAGCATCAACCAACTCACACAAATAATTGGTGAAAATAATAGTGGATCATAACTTCTAAATACTAAGAGAAAACTACAAAAATTCTACAACAAGAAAAACTAGCAATGACTCCAAAGAACTCCCTAGTTTGACACCATCCCCGTCAATAGTGCCAAAAATGTCAGCCTCCTACAATGATTATAATAACTAATCCTTTATAGTTGTGATTCAGAGATTGGGCATCTAACTTGAATAGTCATTTTAACCATCATGAAGATGCATTTAAATTGTCAACCCAATAATATGAACTTGAAATGGGTTAGCACAATATGTACACTAGAGACTCAAAGTATTCATCTTCGTTTTACAACTAAGAAAGATTCAACAATGAACGTAAATTGTATGGAAAGGAATGAAGTAAATGTTGAACATCACTCAAAAATTGAACTAAGTTGAATATGCATGCCAGGAATGAAAATATTAGCAACAAATAGAAAACTACTTTGTCTACTTTGGCTATAGGAACAGTCACAAAATGGAATTCTAATGGTTGTAGGAACAGTCGGTGCCAAATTCTTAACTAAGTACTTAGACATAAACTAATAACTAATCTAGCTAAACTAAAGGATGGATTACTCACCAAGTGGGCCCCCTTGGATGAGTATCCTTCTAAAACTAATACAAACTCAAATGCTCAACTTGGAACTTCATCTTATTCATTGGGAAATGCAAATACAAAAGAGTAACATGGTTGGAAATGCTAATAGAATATCAGATATTACAATAACTCAGCAACTTGACAACCTTCTAACTCTTGAAGAAGGAGAATCTGAACGTTATTTATGCTACCAACTAAATAGAGCAGTCAACTCCCACTAACTGAGAGGATGCCATTTAGGGAAAGTAGAGAAAAGAATAGAAGGGTGGCTACACATGCAAGGAATCCAGTCAAACATGCAATTCCAAATGTAGACTCAACACTATAGTAATGTTTGTGGCTTCTTAACATCGTGAAAGATCAATACAAGGCGGTTACATGCGACTGACATGGGGAATCTCCTTCGATCATACTTTAGTTGACCCTTGAATGATTCCTCTACATGACCAGCTGGTAGCTGCATTTCTCAATTTAACATCCTCAAGTATGTCTATATGGCAATGTTAGTACGCATAATAATTGCACATCTATAACCACCTTAAAGAAAATTCATTAACCACATGCAAAATCAATATAGATAGTCCACATAATAGCTAATGTCATTAAAACTTGAAGAAATGGAGTTAAACCCAATGTCTATGGTTTGAGGGAAACATTATAGAAATATTAACATTTAATATGAAAGTCCATGTCAATCTTCAGCAAATAAACTATGGATTGTACCCAAATTAAGACCAATAACTATGCTGATTGGAGGTAATTGGATTAAGTTCTTACTTAGAAATTGTAACATGATCACTTGAAGAGAGTTAAGAAATAACATGAATTATCTATCTCTTGGGCTAAATTGATAGGGAGTTGAAATTATAGTAGTGACATGTGTTTCAATGGTTTTGGAAGTTTTTGTCTTAAGAACATTCTTATTTTTCTTTTTGAATGGTTGAAATTTTTTTTGAGGTATAGATTTAGATTGATCAATAGGATTTGATGATGGTGTACCCTCATATTGACTAATCGATACATAATAACCAAGGAGAGTCATACACAAGTGTGTGTAAAGGAGGGGTACTTAATCAACAATATCTTGTCTTGAATATTAGGTTGTAAATTTCTTATAAACACCCTTTGGAAATTGGCATCAGGAAGAATATAGGAGATTTATGAGTAAATAAATTACTATTGTCTTATTACACAAAATAATATTTTTTCACACTATTTTGATCATGGATTCATCAAATTTTTATTGTAATACCTTTGTATCTATTTAGCATATAATAATATATATATATATATATAGGCTATAAGCATTTTGCATTAAAAAAAATAGTATTGTCTCATAAAGTATATTATCTTTCTCTTAAGTCCTTGTTTTAAATGCACTAAGTCAGTTAATATTAGCTAAGGACCAATTCTTTATTGAAATTTTAAGAGAGATTCTATAACAAGTTAAGTGAATGAATTTATGGAGTTATTCATAAATGAACAAAACCATTCCAAGGCCATACCTTTCAATGATCTATGAAAAAATTTAACTAGGAGCTTATCTTCAAAAATGGCATTGCTACACAATATAATAATAAATGATACATGGTTGTTAGGATCTCGCTTACCATTGTATTTCTCAAATTGGGGTATTTCAATGTTTTGAGGTATAGGTATTTTTAGGATAGCAATTGACAATAGGTTTTTTGTGAGGTATTGTGAAGGTTTACCATTTTTAATTTTATTTAATGTGGAAATTTGTTGTTGAAGGATATCACATTTTGCAAACGTTGGTTTATGACAGGATCATTATTTGACATGTTTTGATAATTTTGTGAATATGGTGACTTTGTGTTAGTTGATGTAGAGGCTCTCTAATGTCTAATAAGATTGGTGTTTATTAGGTGTACACACAACTGAGAAGATGAATTCCTAAATAAATAGTTAATCTTTCACAAGAGGCTACATTTAATTATCAACCAGGGACTCACAAAATTTAGATAGTAATGGCACAATATATGGGTTTTTGGACTCTACACACATCCTACATCAATGGAGTGTAGGAAATTACACCTATACAAAATACTACCAAATTTGGAAAATAAAATGAATTTTTAATTTATAAAATAGGGGAGAAAAGTATAAAATGCTACCTTATGCTACATGTACTAAACACTCAAGACTGTAACTATCAACTATTAAAAACTAATTCCTACAGAGTATGAAACCAACATGAAGCTACAAAATTAAATCCAAAACCACATAATGAAATTCATAAATTACAACGCATGCATATAAATGGAAACTACTTAACTAATTTCAAAAATTTATTATTTAATTTAACAAAAAGAAATGAAGTGGATTAGTAGTACCTCAAGTGGCTCTTGCTTGAGTTGCTACTTCCATAGAAGTTATCAACACCTACTTAATAATTAATTTATGACATCAACTAATTCTCTTTATTACATATAAACTTTGATCTCTTACATACAATCCAACAAGAATCGACTAAAAAATTATTATTCAATAACACATATGTATAGTTGCAACTAATAATAGATAATAAAAAAACCTATTATATTGATAAATTAATAAATATAACAATTACTAGCAACTAGAATTACTCCTCAACAATATATCTTACTATATAGGTAATGTGAGGATTTTTATTCCTTTGGGACTGAAAACAACCTCATAAAGTAGCCATCCACTCTCCATCAAAGATAGGAAGAGGACTTGGTGTAATTAAAAAACAATAACTATGAAGTAGGTGTAGATAGAATAATTTATAACTCTATGCCTAATGGTTAACTATTATGATAGAGACACATTCTTGAGGATAGTCATGTCATAAAGAAATCCCGCTAAGAATATAATCTTCCTCTTGGTGGTTTTCTTTGATGAGAAAAAGAATAATATGGTGGCTCATGGTTGATCATTGAATGATCATATTTTTTCTCTTTTGGAAGTGTCATGCTTTAAATTTTTTAACCTCTCTCAAGTTGCAACCATCTGTAGTCTTTATGTTGCGGACTAGAAAACCTATTTCTACGAGTTAACAATCATTGTTGTTGCAAGATGTTAGTTTCATTCCTAAGGCATCCACATTATTAACAATCATAACTTAAACATAAAATCATATAAACTCCATAGAAATTCATGAATTCATACAAGCATATATCAACATAACATATTTATATTTCCACATCTTTATGTTTTCTTTTAAGTGTATGAAAGACATATAAAAGATATATAAAGTCTTGGGAGTGTTTGTGAAACTTAGTAGATGAAATGATAAAAACATAACTCAATAAAGGAAAAATAGCCATTATTTGAGCCCATCATTTCTCCGCCAACTATGTTATTTCTTGTCCTCATGCAACTTTAAGGTTGAAGGTTATATTGTAGAGGAATCTCTCTAAAATCCACCACACAATCCACTCCTTTGTCCTACTTCAAGTAGTAACCTTTTTGATCTAAGATATTTTCCAACCTTTTGTTTTTTGATGTTGCTTCTTCCCCTCGTATTTTCCTTTTCTACTATTCTATAGCAAACATGAGGATAGGAGGATGGAAGGTAAGTTGAAACCAATAAAATCCATTTCTATAGGCGGACCAAATGTACATATGTGACCTACCAACTGTTACCACATAATTATAAATGGAACGAGGTTCCTTCCTCTTTAGTTATAGAATAATGTCCCCCCATATTACTTGAGAAAATTTAATTTTATTTTTTATTATGCCTTCTACTACTATTCCCTTCATTATTTTGCAATCCTTCTCTCTATATTCCATTTTATTTGTTCCAATTTCCTTGTGCTCTAGAAGATCCAATTGTTGATCTATCACTACATTTGGGTCCACTATCTCCTTTCTTAGTTGTAAGGGGATAGATTATCTTTCTCATGATATTATTGTAGATGCTTCCCCCTTTGGTTCTCATTTATAACATGAGAGGTCAAATCCCTTATTTGATCCCCTACAAACATTAATGGGTTCCATGCAATTTCATCTAAAAGAAGAAAATTATGCAAATAAAACTTGTACAATTGATCTTACATTTCAAGTGTGAACTTATAAAAGGTTTCTAAGAAAAAAACCTTCCTATTCATGGCAATAGGTAGGCCACTAATCATCTAACTAAACTAAAAACATTAAAAAAAAATCCTACATAAAAAAGGAATAAACCTTGGCAGGTGGTTTGCATTTCATCAACTAGACTATTTTATATATCAGTTCTTGAATTATTACTTTAAATTTATTTACCTTTGTTTATGTAATGATGAAAAAATCCCCTCAAAACATGGCCTTGATTTAGTATTGCAATGTTTCTAACATATTCAAATTAGGTCTTGGGCCCTTGTGAACTAAATGAGCTTATTTGGAATGTTGTAAAGTGTTGTAATATAATTTCACACTTTTCTAGGATTTTATTTAATAATTGGGCTTCTTTATGCTTTAATTGGCCTTATTTTTGAAGATTCGAATACCTATTTTCTAGATTCGTGTTCCTACATAGAAACCTAGATCTGGGATTGATTCACCCAGTTGTGCGTATGAATCCCAATTAGCATTAAATTCATAATTTCTAGTATTTTAGAGGCTCATCCAATCTCCTTCTAGTTTCCAGTTGCACACATTCCATCTTGTAGATTTCTATTTTTTACATAATTTTCTAGGTCGTTTAGTGAAGTATTGCATCATATTACGGTTTAGCATTACATCTTGTATTTCATTTTTCTTCCAAACCCTAGCTTGGTGGTGAACCCCTCATTAATTTACAATCAGCCTCTAGGATAGCCCTATTGCAAGATCTCTTTCTCCTTTGCATTGAGATCTCCAGGGTTATCCTTGAATGAAATTGGAAAGTGGGTGTGCTCTATGTTTTAAACCATACGGAAGAACTTGACCCATTTTATTTTGGTGAACCTAGATTAAGAACATTATAATTATAATTTGGAGTGCATTACCATCCTAGATCTTTCTTGCATTAAAATTCTATTAGGGTTTTCATTAGTTAATTGGGATTCTAGGATTTCTAATTTTTCATTAGTGAAATTTCATATAGCTTGCATTCTTACATCTTAAATCATTGAAATCATACAAAATCTACATTTTCACTTATGTTACAGATTATGCAACATAAAAATCATAAAAATCATAAAAATCAATTAAATTATTTTGAAATTTTTGGAAAAAACCCTCATTGGGACTCATGCGCACCTTTGGGTGAATCAGCCCCAATGCCTATTCTACACTACATTTTATAGAATTTAAAGCTCTATTTTTGAGCTTTTGTTTGTTGTTTATAGCTTTCTATTTCAGTTTATAGATTTTATGTTATAATCATTTCATTGTTCTTATCCTATACTACATTTGCATTTATCAGCCCTCGCATGAGTATTTGGTGTCCTATTGCTAATACGGTAGTGGGATGAATTTTGAGACTCATATCATCCCATGATAGCACAATTGTTGTGCATCTTGGGTTGCCTAGATCTTTCACTCCTAGTATTGACACTAATACACTAGGTATGGACCATACCCTTAACAATCTCATGCCTTCAAGTAGTGTGACACATGTTGAAACAATGGTTGCTAGTGTTCCACAATAAAAAATATTCAAATTCATGAAGATTTAGAAAACCTACAACATCAAGTGCAAAATGATAGCATTTCAACTACTGCTATCCCTACTATAGATAAAATTCATCACATGATTGAAAGTCAATATGGACTTGACCTTGTGAAAAATGTAGATCAACTCTTTGGAAAACACCTCACCCCAACCACTAGTTGTCTTTTACCTACAAGAAATGTCACAAAAAAAGGAGGAATTCAAATTACTCCTGCCACAATAATTTCCTCTATTCCTACCTATACCAACCCTCAAGTCACAAGAACAATGAAACCAACTAGTAATGTGATTCCTTCCTTGGGTATTTCTGCTAGCATCCCTAGTACCTTTGTGGCATTACACATCATCTCTCCTACCACTTTACCACCTATAAGAATTCCATTCACTTGTCCTTCAAACACATATACCCCTCCACCTTTTTCACCTATGTATCATAACACAAGTAATGACCCTCTCATAAATCAACTCTTCCAAACTATTTCATCCCTTCAAAAAAAAATTTCTACCATCAACAAAAATCAAAATGGCCCACCTAAATATTATGTTAAAGGTAGTCTATTTTCTTTTGAGATATTGCAAACACCGATGCCACAACGTGTAGAGGTGCCTAGATTCAAGAAATATGGAGGAAAGCGAGGTCCTTCTGACCATGTTAATGCTTATATGGCCTTATGTAGTGACTTTGTGCTTGATGATAAATTCTTGGCTAAGAATTTATGTAGGTCCTTGAAAGATACTATCCTGGAATGGTTCTCTTCATTAACGAACAAATCAATTTGTTCATTCAATGAGCTTGCTAAGGAATTTTTCAACCACTTCCAAGCTCATATGACTCCTAAGATGACCTTGGATGATTTTATGAGATGCAAGAAAAAAGAAGAAGAAAATATAACTAACTTTATCTTACGCTATCAATCGCTTTATTCCCAAATCAATGTCAAGGTTCTTGATCCTCACCTTAAAAATATGCTCATAGAAAATTTGCAAAGTAAAATAAAAGACAAATTTACCATGATGAAATTCATGTCCTTTATGCACTTGTGTACTGCCCTTCGTGATTATCAAAACTTAGTTAGTAACTGAGATACAAAATATTCCTCTTGCCATATTGAGAAATCTAAGTCCACAAATCAAAAAATTCCTAAAATTTTAGAAAATAGAATAGAGGTTTACTTCAACTCAATCCTCATCAACAAAAAAATTAGAATTTCAATAACCAAGTAGCCATTGTTAAGGCCTTGATACCCTTTAGCTATGGGGACCCAAAAATAACATTCAATTCCTTACCCGATACCCTTTAGAACACAGTGTCACAAATCCTAGAATAGAGGATGATTACCTTGCCTCCTATTAAAACACCCGATCCTAATAAACCATTTCCCACAAACTATAGACCAAATTATTACTACCATTATCACTGACAAAATGTACATGATATGAAACATTGTAAGCATCTTCAAAATCGTGTGCAAGGCCTCATTGATTTCAGTCATCATTCCATTGGAGGTGCTGGTGATCAATGAAATAATTTAATTGCCCCTCCTAACCCAAACTTACAAATTTTTACCCTATGCCTATTCATAAGATTTCATTTGTCAAAGCTAAAACAACTACAAAGAATGATGTGATGAATATTGATATGAATGATGATAAAAATGATACTATTCGATATGATCCTATGGATGATATGGTAGGAGTGATAGACATCATACCTCATAAGGGCTGAACTAAGAGTCCTCTTGACATTAATTTTTCCTTTAAGGATATACTTAAACATGCACCTAATGGTCTTCTTTACATAGTTGACCATATCTATAATAAGCCCACTAATAGGATATTAATAGATCCTATATGTGGAGAGAATGTAATCACTGAGAAATTATTACTCTAGCATGAGCTCTATCAAGACATATATGATAAACTGAAAGCATATATCAAGATGCATAATAGTTTCACTTGCCCTATGATGGGATCAATCATTCTTCCATTACAAATAGGATCGAAAACATTAGATATATCATTCTCCATCATCCTGTAGTCAGACCAATTTTGCATGAAGCAAGGGTATCCATTGATTTTCTCCATGAATTCAATCCCTTCGGTTGTACATAAATGCTTAAAGTTTCCCTTTGACAATGAAATATTTACCATCCACCATAGGAGCTTCAACCCTTTGTCCTGTTGTGGAAACTTTTCATTAGATTTCTTTTGGCTCGAGCCTATAGAACCTATCAAACCACAAGAATACTTATTTTTCAACTCCTATCAAAAGTTCAAGGAAAAGAAAATAGTAGAATTATCCCTCCAAAACATGCCTTAACCTACAACTGAACCTACCATCATTGATGAAACCATGATTCAACCTAAATAAATTCCAAACAACCATGATCAATTTAAGATAGAACCTTCACATCCTTCCTACAAAATACCAAGAGATTGTAATGATAGATTTCTTTCTCCAAGGTCAAAACTGGGTTAGTAACACATGCATAAAAATCATCAAGCAATCAAATGCATAAGAGAAATAATTGAAAATGAAGGAAACTAGAACGGTCTCACCCATTTAATACTCCATGGCTGACTTCCATTTCACCTCCTCAAGCTTGTTTTATGTGATGATGGATGCCCTCAGATTTGTGAGCACACTCTATATGTCTAGTCCTAAACAAAGCCTTTTGAAGGATTTCTTAATAAACTAAATGTAAAATAGAAATTTAATTCTAGTATGCAAACAATTAATAAGCCTAGAAGATGATATGATGACAATAATGATATTACTCAATAATAATAAAAGATAGATCCCAAAAATGAGATCAAGATTGTCATTTTATAGAAAATGCAATTTTAAATGAACGAATGAGATGAGAGATTGAGAAATGCCATAGAATCGAAGGTTAAGATTCAAAGTGACAACTCTCGATTAGGGTTAGGGAAAAAATCCCAAAATCTGTGGACAAGATTTAATTTAAGAAATTAAATCAATGGTGGAGAATAAACGTGACCTTGAGATGAAATTAGTAAAAATCAAGAGACAAGAGGATGAGATTTTAGAAAATCAATAATTTTAGCAATTACATGATTTGTAGAAGAATATTTCCATTTTGAATTAAATTAATTCAAAATATGGATTTGTGAGATAATGAGTAATTGATTTTTGAAATTAATTACTAAAAGAAGAATCGGTTAACAATGTCAAGTCATTTTTAAATAAATTGTTTCATTTAAAAATAGGGAAATGTCACATAAGGCAATTAAATAATTAAGAATAATTATTTAATTGAGAAGAGGTAGTTAAATTATTAAATAAATTAATGAATTTATTTAACTAAGAGAAGATTAAGAAATTAGTGACATATTAAATCAATATATTAAAATATATTTATTTAATAATCATGAGGACATTAATGATAAAGACTAATTAAATAAATTGATGACTTTATTTAATTATGAGAAGACTTTGACAATTAGTGACATATTGAATAAATAAATAAGATTTATTTATTTAAGAATAATGAAGAATGGAAGATCATGAATTAATTAAATAATTATTAATTATTTGATTAATAGTTGAAGGTGGGTTAGAAACATAATTAAAATGTTATAATTATGCTAGGACTAAAGGTGGTAAAATGTTGCTTGCAGGCCTTGGTCATTTTTATGTGTCTACATTTACCCCTCTTTGTCATAATGTGGTTTATCACGTTATGGAAAAGAAAACAAGTCCAAAATATGCCCCAATGAAGGTACAGAGTGCCTATACCCCCTCGAGAAATTTTTTGAATTTCAACCCGAGGTCAGAAAAATTTGGAACATATCTTGGCTGACTTCCATTGCACCTCCTCAAGCTTGTTGTTGTGATGATGGATGCCCTCATATTTGTGAGCACACTCTATATGTCTAGTCCTAAACAAATCCTTTTCAAGGATTTCTTAATAAACTAAATGCAAAATAGAAATTTAATTCTAGTATGCAAACAATTAATAAGCCTAGAAGATGATACGATGACACTAATGATATTACTCAATAATAATAAGAGATAGATCCCAAAAATGAGATCAAGATTGTCATTTTATAGAAAATGAAATCTTGAACAGACGGATGAGATGAGAGATTGAGAAATGCCCTAGAATCGAAGGTTAAGATTCAAAGTGACAACTCTCAATTAGGGTTAGGGCAACAATCCTCAAATGTGTGGACAAGATTTAATTTAAGAAATTAAATCAATGGTGGAGAATAAACGTGACCTTGAGATGAAATTAGTAAAAATCAAGAGACAAGAGGATGATATTTTAGAAAATCAGTAATTTTAGCAATTACATAATTTGTAGAAGAATATTTCCATTTTGAATTAAATTAATTCAAAATATGGATTTGTGAGATAATGAGTAATTGATTTTTGAAATTAATTACTAAAAGAAGAATCAATTAACAATGTCAAGTCATTTTTAAATAATTTTTTTTATTTAAAAATAGGGAAATGTCACATAAGGCAATTAAATAATTAAGAATAATTATTTAATTGAGAAGAGGCAGTTAAAGTATTAAATAAATTAATGAGTTTATTTAACTAAGAGAAGATTAAGAAATTTATGACATATTAAATCAATATATTAAAATATATTTATTTAATAATCAGGAGGACATTAATGATAAAGATTAATTAAATAAATTTATGACTTTATTTAATTATGAGAAGACTTTGACAATTATGACATATTAAATAAATAAATAATATTTATTTATTTAATAATCATGAAGAATGGAAGATCATGAATTAATTAAATAATTATGAATTATTTAATTAATAGTTGAAGGTGGGTTAGAAACATAATTAAAATGTTATAATTATGCTAGGATGAAAGGTGGTAAAATGTTGCTTGCAGGTCTTGGTCATTTTTATGTGTCTATAGAGATAAGTAAAACAACCCCATCATGCCTCCTAGAATAAATTTTTTTTACAAAGTCAAAGAGAAAGTGGTCAAACAACCTCCTATGGCTCCTTTCGTTCCTCCCCTTGGGGAAGAAAAGAAACCTATGGTTGATCAACCCGCTTCTACACAAACACAACTTGAAAATAGAATTAAAAGAAACGAAGGTGCTAGAGAGAATAGGCATCGACGTCGTGCCCTTGCCCACAAGTTAAATGAAGAAAACAACAAAGAAAATCAAGATCCAAACTTGACTGAAGAAATGCATGACAAGCCTGCCCCTTCGCCGAAACAAAAATATCATATAATGCAACCACAACAAGAGTTGAACCCTTCTTTAGAGATCATCATTCGACCTCCTATTGTGATTAATTTAGATAATGATAAGGAAGTTGCTAAAATTGATGAAGAGGTGCATAATTAATTGAACACATTGTTTTCCTCTTCCATGAGATTAAATGACAATTCTCCTAGGAAGAGTGTTGAACTTGGTAATGACCCTAGTTCAACACTCTCTATTGTCCCTTTAGCTAGTTGTCCACCTTTGGAATACAATGAACATGATTGGGATGCAAATGACCCGTTTTAGGTTGAGTCACAAGTGCCTTACTAGTTTCTTTTCCTTATTTATTTTTCTTTTGTATGATTGCTTGTACGTATTGTGAGCCCCCGTGATGTTCTATTTGATGTATCCCTTTCTCTTTGTGACATTCCTCTATTTGTACCTTCATTCTTTTGTATTTCATAAATATTTCAAAATATTTTTCTTTATCTTGTTATTTTGTCTTGTGTTTTCCTTTTGCGAATGACGCAAGGCGTCAATACATTCATGTCTCTTCCATGTTGACCCAAAATCTTTTCCTTTCTTTTCTCTTTTTTTCCTTTTGGTGATGATGCAAGGCATTGAGACATTCATGTCTCTTCCATGTTGACCCAAAATCCTTTCCTTTAGTTTTCTTTATTTATTTTTCATTTTTCTTGTATTTTTCTTTTGGGGATGATGCAAGGAATCAAGACATTCATGTCTCTTTGATGTTGACCCAAAATATTTTTCTTTTTTTTCTCTCTTTGTGTCATTCTTCTAGGGCTATGGATATTTGGGGAATTATGATAGTTTTGAGCTCTCTAAAAACATTATAGCAAGAACATACTGACCCCAAATCCATAGATCCCTTAAATGTGTTTGGTGTTTACATTTTAGGGGAAACCCCTTTCTTTTCTTTGCATGGCGTAGCTTCATTTGGAAACATACGACTTGGCATAGGGCTTTCCAAGTTATCTCTCATGTATTTAAGTTATTTTTTGCATTTATCATTTTCTACTTTAAAGTAATTGCTCATAGTATGGTGTTTTGCAATTTCAATAAAGTGGGGTCATACATTGGCATTATTATTTTGTATTTTTATTCTTTCATGGTTCATGGTGTAGTCCTTTTACTTTATGTGATTCATCTTTCACTTTGTTGATGACATTGGGTGTGATTTCATTCAAGAGCATGATCTGTCTTAGCATATTACATTCATCTTAGTGGCTTGATGTGATGCACTACATCCCCTAAGTTGTGAATATTCTATTCTTTGATTGGTCCTCTCTTGGAGACATTAGGCACAATCTTCCCTAAGTTAAGACCTCGTATGAATTAAGTAAGACTCCTTTGAATGTTATTTACATTTTTCATTTGCATTTTCAGTTATATGGCCACCTTGCATAATGCAACTTGCATGCTTATGGAGCCATCTTGTTTTTTCATGAGCTCGAAGCATATCAAGTTTTTCTTGTCTCATGAAGCTCAAAGTTCATTGTTGTGTGGCACCTTATTAAAGTTATCAGGAGGTATAAATTTGGTAGGGTTTGATGGGAAGTTGAATAAGGGCATGAATTTACCTTTTCCACTCACGTGTGTGTGCACATACCGACCATGTGTGTATGTGTCTCACCTTCTTGGATTTCTCACCCAAAAGATAGCCTAGAGTTTCATTGCCTCAGAGTGAGTGTATATTTTTCAGAAAAACAACCTAGAACTGATCCAGATCATGTTGGAAAAATGGTCAAAGCTTGATCCACCCCTTCCTTTAATTTTTCTCCTCTCTATTTATTTTTCATTGTATGCTTGTGGCTTATTGTTACTCTTTATACCATTTTTCATTTGCATTTTTTTGTGCCTATGTTGGTTTCCATAGGACCTTGGTCCTGGGGAATTACGCAACCCTCTTGATCATGGTCATCCTATCTTACTAGCATTGGTGCATTTTAACCCCTCTTGATCATGGATGTCCTATCTTATTAACATTGGTGCATTTGGTCTACTTTAGTGTGAGTTGAAAACAAGTTCCTCCTCTCACTAAAGTGGGGGATAGATGTAATTGTAGACATTGAAAAATGTCTTGAATAATTTCATACACTCAAATCAAGTATACTAACATCACTTCCTCTCAATCCCTTCCTCTTTTAGCTTGATTGACTAAATTAGCCTAGCTATTTAATCAATTAGATCATTTTCATCTATTTAACCTAATTCATCAAATCAGGTTAATTCCCCCCTTTCACGCCAACATTAAATCTCATTAAATTAAATAAATCAAAGTATTTAATTTATTAACTAAGTCTTCCCATTTAATTAAAAAATCCTAAGTTATTTAATTAAATGTCATTTAATCTTTTTCCCATTCATTAAATCATTTAATTTAATAAATATCACTTTAATCCTTCTCATTTCCTTGATTGCATGATTAAAACTTCTTTAATCATCAATTATCTAATTATTCTAATTCCTCCCACTTGCAAAGGAATATTCCAAAAGAATATACCTCCTTTGCAAAATTTAATTTAGTTTTAATTTACTAAATAACCTTTTTCCTCACCTATGTGAATATTCCAAAGAATATTCTTTCTCCTCCAATCATTTAAAAAGGGAATATTCTCACTTAGCTTCTTGAGCAAGTTAAACTTGAAACCTCTTGAGAAAGTTAACTTTTGACCTCTTAAATAGGTCAAAAGTGTGTTTGTTTGGAAGGAATGAGAACCCTTGATTAAATCTCATCTTGCATTCTCATTTGTTCATGATAATTCATGATCCATGCCTCCAATTTCCTCCATCCTTGACCATTTATTAGCTTTTTCAATCTCAACCCTTCATTTCTCATTTTCTTTCGTATAAATAGGTCACTATTTGGAGACAAATGCATCCATCTTTCAATTGAAAACTTATGTTGTTGAAATCACTCAAACTCACACTTAATTTTAACTCACATTCAACATATTTTAGTTCATTTTTAGTTGCATATTAGCTTTAAGCTTCCATTAATCCCTTCCATGCATCCATTTTAGCTTGTTTATAAATTAGGGTTTGAACCTTTTAGCTCAGAATCCACTTAGCTTAGCCTAGAAATTGCATATTTAGATCATTTTTAGCATAAAATCATGTTAATTTAGCTTGAATTGTGTACAATTTATCATAAATCATGTTTTCATCCACATATCACAACGGTTACATTGATTCTCTTCAATAGAATTTATTGAAACAAGCTCATTGATCATGGGATTGGGAAAGGGTCGTTGTTTCACATCAACACGACACCAATTCCAAAATGGGATAATTTTTAAATGGGTTAGAATAGACATTTAATTTCTTTCATAGTTTTTTATGTTCGATTTCAATAAATTCTTAGTTTAACTTCCATTTGAATGATCTTGTTTGAATATTGAGTATTAGTGGCTACATTATGTTTTGATTCTTTATGGATCAAGAATACCAACCCATACTAGTAGCCTTGGTTGACATTATAGTGCTAGAGGGGGGGAAATCCGATCAAATTTAATCAATTTCTAGCTTGAATTCTATTCATTTTGACTTTTGCAGGAAAGAGTGACACCATTGTAGGGTGTCGCCATATAGTGACACTATCATCATTTGAAACAATGATGCCTATTAAATGCACCAATTTTGATGAAACAAATGGTGATGCTGATAATTTATCGAGGTATCAAACATTTACAAATGGTGATGCCCAATCAAATAGCAACACTATCATGCTCTTTGTTTTGTTTGTAGAGCGACACCCTTATTCACTAGAGCGACGCTATCATGTGCAATGATGCCCAAATTTGGTAAGAAGTTTAACGATATTTTTTTAGCATGTGTTTTGATTTTTTTAATTTGTTAGAGTACTAACATGCCTCTAAAATTTTTCTAGTTTTTAGACTAATACGATTTTGAAGGATTGGATGACACAAAGTTAAAGTGGAGAAGCATTCTTATCTTAAAATTTTATGATTGTGACAAGCGTTTGAAACTTTGGAAATTATAACCCAAATTTCTTATGATTTTACTTTATTCTTTATAAATTCACTAAATTTCAATTGGGTTTAAAACGAATGCTCAAACGAGACTAAAATTGGACCTTCATCTCATCATTGTGTTTTGGGCTTTAAAATTGAACAAGACAAATTAACATTCTGGTTGGTGCATAAAATGAATTCATCTTAGGTTTAGTCAATAAAATGAATAATTTTTTTCTTTGTTGTGACATAGTTGTAGTGCATATCCAATCCCCTTGCACTTTTGTGTGATCTTGGGTGAAGAGCAACACTCCAAGTGTACTTCACTATTTGTGTGCACTTATAGTACGTATCCAATACCCTTGCACTTAGTCCAATATTGGGTGAAGATTAATAGTTAAATACACTTTTATGATTTGTGTCACCCTTAAGAGAGGGCTTACGATGAGATACACCCCACAATGGGAAACACATAGGAAAGTTCTTGCAAGAATGTTTATTGGCGTGCTGTTAGGTTTTCAAAGGCAGATATCTAAAAGCTAAATGCAGATTTTATCAAATAAACCAGAAATAAAATCACACATAAAATTAACATAGAGAATTTAATGTGGTTCACCCAATGTGGGCTACATCCACCAAACCGCAGCCATCCAATGATATTATTAACCAATGCAAAACCCTATTACAATATCGCGAATAATCGCCTATTTCTTATGATACTATAACTCTATCCTAAACCCTTTATAAATTAGGGTTATACAAAATCGGGGTTTTTTTCCCTTTTTGTGATTTTGTATAGATACATGAAGAGTGTATAGTATAGAATGATCAGTTGCCACATACCAACAATCTCCCACTTGGAGACTAATCAGGCTCCACACCTAAACAATCTCCCACTTGGAGACTGAACTTGGACAACACCGCTGCACTTACAGCTCCCACTGGAAATAAGCACCTTGGACCCTGCAGCTTTCTTATACTTTAATTCAACCTTGAAGGCCAACCGAAGCTGAAGAGGAGCTCAGCTTCTCCCTTATCACTGCCTTAGTAAACATATCCACTGGATTTACATCTGTATGTATCTTTTCCAGCTTTACCTGTCCATTCTCCAACACTAACCGAATGAAATGATACCTCAACTATATGTGTTTGGTTTTAGAGTGGAAGGCATAATTCTTTGCAAGATGTATAGCACTCTAGCTGTCTGTGAACAAGTAATTTTCAGCCTATTGTTTTCCCAACTCTTCCATGAAAAATTGCATCCATATCATCTCCTTTGCTACCTCTGTTGCAGCCACATACTCTGCCTTTGTGGTGGATAAAGCAACCACCTTTTGCAATCGAGATATCCAACTTACTGTTGTCCCACCAACGGTAAATACATAACCTATGGTACTCCGTCTGGTATCAATATCCCCTGTCAGATCTGAGTCAACATAGCCTTTTAAATCTGTATTAGAGCCCTCAAAATATAAATGTTTTTCTGGTGTACCTCTTAAATACCTAAGAATCCATTTCACTGCATTCCAATGCTCAATTCCTGGATTTCTCATATACCGGCTAACAACTCCTAAAACATGTGCAATATCTGGTCTCATGCATACCATGGCATACATTAAACTACCTACAGCTGAAGCATATGGTACCTTGGACATTTTTTCTTCCTCCTCTTGTGTCTTTGGACACATATCCTTAGTCAATTTTACATGACTGGGCAAAGGTGTGCTGACAGCTTTTGCATTCTCCATATGAAATCTCTGCAACACCTTTTTAACATAATCAACCTAAGATAAAAACAATTTCCTATTTTTCCTATCTCTTGTAATCTTCATACCAAGGATTTGTTTTGCTGCCCCCAAATCCTTCATAGCAAATGAATTTGCTAACTGTTGTTTTAACTCCTTTATGTGATCCATGTTAGACCCCGCTACAAGCATATCATCAACATATAAACATAAAATAATGTAGCTATCTTCACCTAGCATCTTAAAATAAACACAATGGTCTAAATTACACCTGTTGTAACCTTGCTCAGCCATAAAACTATCAAATTTAAGATACCATTGTCGAGGTGCTTGCTTCAAGTCATATAAGCTTTTCTTCAATCTGCACACTAGTTTCTCCTTACCTTTGACCTCAAATCCTTGTGGTTGTTCCATATAAATTTCCTCTTCCAAATCACCATGGAGAAAGGTAGTTTTAACATCAAGTTGTTCTAAATGCAAATCTTCAACAGCCACAATACTTAACACAGTACGAATAGAGGTCATTTTAACAACTGGAGAAAATATTTCATCAAAATCAATACCTTGTTTCTGTGCAAATCCCTTTACAACTAATCTAGATTTAAATCCTTTCTTACCTCCATCCTCCTCTTTTATCCTATAAACCCATTTGTTTGCTAAAACCTTTTTACCTGCAGGCAACTTGCATAATTCCCAAGTCTGATTTTTCAGCAAGGAGTCCATTTCTTCTTCCATTCCATGCTCCCACTGAACCTTGGTATCCACCTACATAGCTTCATGATAACATTCTGGTTCACCAGCATCAGTTAATAGAATAGAGTACAAAGAGGGAGAAAATCTTTTTGGAGGTCTACTTAACCTTGAAGATCGCCTAACATTCATTGGAGTTTGTAGTATTTCTTGTTGCTGTTGTTGCGGAGCATGAGAAACCACTAGAACATTGGTGTTTGTAATATCATCCAGCACTGCATAATCCTGTTCTTTCTTCTCATGCTGCTGCAATAGATCTTTGTACAACATTTTCTCATTGAATATGACATCCCTGCTTCTCACAATTTTCTTATTTTCAAAATCCCCAAGCCTATAACCAAATTCATCTATGCCATATCCAACAAATATACATTTCTTTGATTTTGCATCAAGCTTGGTTCTATTTTCAAAATCTATATGTGCAAATGCTTCACAACTGAAGGTTTTCAGAAAAGAATAACTTACCTTCTTACCTTTCCATGCTTCCTCTGGAATACCACAACCCAAAGGATTAGAAGGACCTTTATTAATTAAGTAAACAGCAGTATTTACAGCCTCTGCCCACATGTTTAAAGGCAACCCAGCATGCAATCTCATAGTTCGTGCACGCTCCATTATTGTTCTATTCATACGCTCAACCACTCCATTTTCCTGTGGAGTCCTTGGAACCGTTTTCTGCCTACAAATACCATTAGAGGAACAATAATCTTCAAACTCTTTGCTGCAATACTCACCACCATTATCAGATCTGAGACATTTCAACTTTTTACCTGTCTCATTCTCAACCAAGCTTCTCCATTTTTTAAATGTTTCAAATACATCAGATTTCTGCCTAATGAAATAAATCCATACCTTCCTAGTTGCATCATCAATGAATGTGACATAATAATGAGAGCCACCGAGAGAAGATACCTGAGCTGGTCCCCATACATCCGTATGCACAAGCTCCAATTTCTCATCTTTCTTTCGTTTCCCATCCTTGAGAAAACTAACTCTCTTTTGTTTTCCATAAACACAACTTTCACAGAAATCCATATTAACACATTTTAGACCTGGTAAAACATTCTTTGAATGAAGTATTTTCATACCTTTTGCACTCATATGCCCAAGTCTGTTATGCCATAGTGTTGATTCAAAATTCGCAGCAACTATCTGATTTTCTTCCTGCTGAACTGCAACAACTATTCTTGAACATTGATTTTTATCTGCAATAGCTAAAGTAGAAGGAACAGTATGACCTGTACAAAGATATAAGGTGCCTACTTTCACACCTTTTGCTACTACTAAGGCACCTTTTGTAACCTTCCAATTTTTATCACTAAATGTAACAACACAACCTTCATCATCTAGTTGCCCTGCAGAAATTAAATTTCTTTTTAGCTTTGGAACGTGCCTTACCTCATGTAGTAGCCAATGATTCCCATTCTGCAACTTGATCTTGATTCTTCCCTTTCCAACAATCTGACAGGGTTCATTATCTCCCAAATAAACTAGCCCAAAATCCTCTTGGACATAATCAAGAAAATAATTTCTATGGGGCGTAGCATGAAATGAAGCCCCTGAATCTAACACCCAAGAATCATCAACATTATCAAGAGAAAGAATCAAAGCATCCTCATCAGATTTATTACTTACCACATTTGCCTCTTTATTTCCTTCCTGTTTGTCTCCTTCTTTATTTTTCTGAGACCAACAATCTTTCTTTACATGCCCTGGCTTACCACAGTACCAACAATCTCTCTTGTCTCTAGATTGGGACCTTCTGTCCCTTGATTTTCCTCGTGACTTCCCACGACTCCCAAAATTGTTTCGTCTCTCATTTGTTCTGCCCCTACTTTCTGTATTCAAAACACTACCTGATGTGGATGTTCCACCTGAGCTTTTCCTATGAATTTCCTCGCTCAAAATAACACCAACAACATCATCAAATTTCAATGTATTTGAACCAAAAACAGAATTGCTAACCACCATTACCAAGCTATTTCAGCTTTCAGGCAAAGAACACAAAATCAAAAGAGCCCTAACTTCTTCATCAAATTTAATTTTTACAGAAGTTAATTGACTAGTAACCGTATTAAAATCATTCAAATGATCAGTAATTGATCCACCTTCTACCATTTTCATATTAAATAAACGCTTCATAAGAAATACCTTATTCGAAGCGGAAGGCTTTTCATACAACTTTGCTAGGGTTTCCATCAACTCTAGAGTTGTCTTTGTTGTTGTAATATTGAATGCCACCGATTGTGCCAAGCATAAGTGAATACTGCCAAGTGCCTTTCTATTCAAAATATCCCAGTCCTTATCCGTCATTGCTGTGGGTTTCTTGGTTTTCCCTTCCAATGGCCACCATAAATCCTTCTGATAGAGATAGTCCTCCATCTACATCTTCCATAACTGATAGTTCTGCCCATTGAACTTATCAACCTTCATCTTACCCTCGTCTGCTATTACTCCCACTTAACCGTGAGACTCCCACTCAACCGTGAGACTTTCCTACAAACGATAATCGAAAGCAACCCGCTTTGATACCACTTGTTAGGTTTTCAAAGGTAGATATCTAAAAGCTAAACGTAGATTTTATCAAATAAACCAGAAATAAAATCACACATAAAATTAACACAGAGAATTTAACGTGGTTCACCCAATGTGGGCTACATCCACCAAACCGCAGCCATCCAATGATATTATTAACCAATGCAAAACCCTATTACAATATCGTGAATAATCGCCTATTTCTTATGATACTGTAACTCTATCCTAAACCCTTTATAAATTAGGGTTATACAAAATTGGGGTTTTTTCCCTTTTTGTGATTTTTCCCTTTTTCAGTAATTTTGTGAAAAAGCAAGCCAAAAAATTTTCTCGGGGGCTACCGCCCCCAAACCCCCGCCCAGGGCCCGGCCCAGCCCCGGATCCCGGTGAGGATACATGAAGAGTGTATAGTATAGAATGATCAGTCGCCACATACCAACACGTGCTATATTAAAGCTTGGGAAATCATGAGAAAGTACCTTCTATCTAGGACTGTATAACTACTACACCTAGTACCATGCCTTAAGTGGAACAAAATAGTATTAAGAACCTGAAGTGGCAAAGTGAGTGTGTATACAGCTAGGGATTCTCTATTTATTACTCAAAACCATTGTTTAGTTGCCAAAAATCCTTAATGCTTGTTGGTGCAAGAACTATCATTTTGAAGCTGCCCCACATTTGTACTATTCATTGTTCAAAAAAAAAATCCTTAGGATCTTATGATCTTCAATATTTTGAGATTTGGTGGTCCTAAGAAGTGTGTGTCATGGAGAGGAGCTAGTGTCGCCAAATATCTAGTTGTTTGCAATAACTTAGTGTTTGGAAAAATCTAGGTGGGGACTCAATAAGTATGTCCATTTCAAACATAGGATTGTAAATGATTGTGAGTCAATTTAATACATTGCCTGGTTTCAAAACAGTACAAAAAAAAAATTCACTATCTTCCTCAAAATTTCAAACACTTTGGCTTAAATATGGATACCTCTTGAATTAGCCTTGGTATTACTACTTGTCCTAAGGATTTCTATCCCTAGAGATTTCTAAATATCTTGACTTATTTCTCAATCCATATTTTCCAAAGACAACATAGTGAATTATGGCTTCAACCTCGTGATTTTCAAAAAATGGACATTGTGAAAGTTATGATGTTTTTGACACAAGCATTTAGTTTGAAAAAATAATCAAGACAAGTGTTTGTGGTAAAATCAATATTCTTAAGCAAGATAAACTTGACACAATTGAACCCCACATGAATATTTGGAGACCGATTTCTCTCATTGAACAACCTAATCTTGAAGATGTAATCATTCAACCAAAATTTGAATTCATTAACAAAGAACAAACCAATATCATTGGTAGTTTGAGAAGCTTCACTTTTGAAACAAAATAAACACCTACCTAGTGGAGAAATGTCGCAAACATCTTAGATGAAGAAAAGGAACAAGTTGATATTGAGGCTGGAAGGCCCATATTACTACCACCCACATGGCAATAAATATCCTCTTTTCTTCCATAGAATTAGACTTTTCTAACTGAACTCATGCAAAATCAAAATCCCCAAAAGAAGGACTGTAGGTCACCATTTTAAACTTAGGCATCTTAGTTCAAAGGAAATCCAAAACCACATTTCAGCACTCTACCTCAACAGAAAAAAGTTGTTGGTAATTTTTTATGAACACACATTGAGGAAACATCCACACACGTACATGTTCTTTATGATTCAAAACCTACGTCTTTTTCATGATAATCAACCTATCTAGAACATCGGTCCTTTTCATGGTCTTTAACTCCTCTAAATGATCTATCACACAATCAAAATCCATAGGGGAATATCTACATGTCGCCATTATAGACATAGGTATCATAATTCCAATTTTGGTAGGAATTTGGCCTTAATAATTTATCACAATTTTAACCTCTTGTTAATAAAATACTATGCTTGATCCAGGAGGAACCAACCAGATTTGCATACCCACATCTATCCTCTTATTTAGGCCAACATTAGTCTTTTGGATTTGAAAAATTTAGAGTTCTAGCATCATTCTCACTACCTTGGTCTTGGAAGATAAAGGTTCATTCTAACTCAACATTAGATCAAAAATTTTACTCACCCCTCCATCAAATTTCATCCTTCACTTCACGAAAATTTGCAAAAATTTCAAATACACCAAGACTTAAGACTTAAGCGTCAATCAACCCAAAACCATAACTTGGCTATTTTGTATGTGGAATGTATCCTCTTCCATGCACTTATTTAAGTTAGTTATCATCTTTGAACTAGTTTATCTTGAAGGTCACGAGTCTACCCTAAATATTGCCAATTTCATTAACATCCTTTATCCTAACATCAAAACATCAAATTATTAAGTCAAAAGTATTGTCCCAAAATGTTTGCAAAGATCACTTTCCATATCATCCATATTTTCATCCACCATTATCATCATTGATCCAAAAAGACTTAGAGCATCCCTTTTACCTAGATTTGAGTCAACTAGAGAGTTCAAACATTAAAAATCACAACACAAATCTCCCAAAGGTGACACAAAATTTATGGTAAAGACAAGATCACAACACAAGAGAATCATGGAAAAAACCAAAGTCACATTACCTCAAGTGATCCAAATCCTCTTGAATTTTATCTGAGAAGTCAAGTCACCCCATAACAACAACCCTCATCTCCATCAAAACCATATGAGATAGAGGATATCATGAGCAATCTATTTGGTCTTACAATAGAAGAAATCCTTGAGTACAAACAAGAACATCAAAACTTTGAAAACATAGATCCTATATCACCATCTTTAGTGGTGCAATCATCAATGCAAGACTTGAATTCATCTGCATTCCCATCAACACCATCACTAGGGCTAAATCAAAAATCTTTTCCTAGTCTTGAAACTAGTCTTTCCAAGGACTTTGGTCACACTTCACCATTTGAAAGTGTGCTTATGGGTACCCTTGATACCAATCCCCCACATCCAACCACCACTTGGACACCTACCTTTGGTGCTCCTCCCATTCCTGAAGATCCTAAGCAAACATATAAACCTCTTGAACTTCATTACTCCACCATGACCTCCACATATCAAGGACACCCCTCTTCATCCATACTCATGAGTTACACAAGTGTGCCCACCATCAAGAAAAGTAGTGTAGACCATGTGTCTCAAAATAGCACACAAGGGAATTCCAATACCATACCACATAGTCAACCCTTAATGTAGATAGGGATATCTTTACCAAATCCTCCAATTGGTTCATATGTACCATTGGTTTCACAAAGAATATCCATCCCATCCATTATGAACCCATCTCAAAGCAATCCCTTGGTCATGAATCCTATTAACCTAGGAAATACCTTGTTTACATCTTTGGAACAAGGAAATCCTCAAGACATGGGACAAGGGAATATTTTTTAATCAATGGACTCAAGGTCCTAATGTGTCATTACCATTGCAAAATTTAATGGCATCATCCTCATCATTCCCTACTATCCCCTTTACCATGTAAAATCAATTGGGAACTCAAACTTACATTCCTCCACCTCCATATACTATCTTACAAGTAGGGATAACTTTAAGAACCCCCCCCCCCCCTTTGGCCAAGGTGTAAAATCCTAGCCAATATTTCCTTATATTTGAAAAAAATTATTATTATTTTTGGCGAATCTATGCACATTATTAAAAAAGTTTGTAAAATAATGGCAAATCTTAATGAATAATTGGTAAAAATAATAATCATAGTGGTGAATCCTAGTGAATATTCACTAAAAAGATTAATGACAATGGTGAATCTCTCCTTTAAAAAATTGCATAGTTGGTCGGCGCAATTCCCCCATATTTTTTTTGTTTTTTGTAATATTGAAGTAGGGGCTAGGGGGCAGCAGCCACCAATGAGGTCAAGGGGCAGCGCCCCTTGTGGGGGTTGATGGGCCAACGCCCCCTCGCGGGGTCAGGGGACAATGGCCCCGATGCGCTCCTATCACGATACAGGTGGGGTTGAGAGGTAGAGCCCCTCGCCACCAAGCGTAAATTCACTATCAAAAATACATTGGATAACACACAGATTAAGTGTTTTTTTTTAAATCTCACTTTAAAAGTAAGAATAAATGAAAAGTGTAAATTTTTCCATCGATTAGCATTTTATCTTTTTAATCAAATGGCTACAGGTTGATTCCACAGCCTAATATGCACATGCCTTTTAAAAGGCTTGTTGAGGTCCGAAATTTGTTTTGGGCCACACGATTAAATATAATCGTGTGGCCCAAAACAAATTTCGGACCTCAACAAGCCTTTTAAAAGGCATGTGCATATTAGGCTGTGGAATCAACCTACTGCCATTCAATTAAAACATAAGCGATGATTTGATGGCAATAAATAAAAGCCTTATTCAAAGCTAAAATGTCTTTGAAATTAAATGGTAATTTATTAATATGGCGATATTTCCCAAAAATTAATGGTAGGAATATAATATTACTTGCGAATATAATTGATATATGTGATTATAGTATAAATTGTTGGCGAATCGTATCCAATGATGTATCGTTTAAAATATAATACATAGGCGAATTAATCGAGATGCAATTTAAAAAAAAAAACCTATAGATTCAGCATCGTTTTTAGCTTGTACTATTCACCATTTCTAGAGGTCCTGATTTCAATTATTCACCAATTGGTGAAGATTTGCCACTAAAGTTTTCCCTGCTTACAACGAATGTTAAACGAGGGGAACCCTCCACCTCTCATCAACAATCCTCTACCAACTCATAACATCAATTATCATAATCCATCATAGATGTCCCAACAACCACTTCATCCTACATTGAAAGTGCATGCCCTAGCTTTATAGTAAGAACAACAAGCTTATCAACAAGCCGTCCAACAACAATAGTAGCAGCAACAAAAACAAGAATCCCTAACATCACAAAAACAACAACAACAAAATAAAGCATACTTAGCATCACAAGAAGCACAATAAGCTTCTAAGCAAGCCATCCAATAGTAACAACAACAACAACAACAAGCAGCAATGGTCTAGTAGCATAAAAAAATTAATAACAATATCAAGCAACCTTAGCATCACACTAAGGAATATAGCAATAACATAAAGCATCCTTAGAATCACAACAAGCAACACAATAAAAACATCAACAAAATTAAATAGCCTTAGTAGAACAACAAGAAGCCTTAGTATCAAAACAACAACAAGCCCTCGTAGCACAATGGTGCAGGAGCACCAAGTTACTTTCAAGCCTCCATGAGGCCATTTGTAAATAGTTGGTCTATTTTATGTATTGGGTATTATAATAAGGTTTATCAAGCCATTTTATAGGTGTTTGAGTCTTAGGAAGTAATATTTGAAGTCATTTGTCAAATAATGTTTAAAGTTGTTATATATTGTAAAAATTGTAAAAGTTGCTCAAGAAAATTGTCAAGCAACTTGTCAAAAGTGTCATTAAAGTGTTTTGTCAACAAACTAACTAAAAGGTGGTTGAAAATAGTTGGTTTTTGTTGTAAATGTATAAGTACACCCTCCAAAACTCGAATTGGAGAGGTTGGAGAGGTTGGAGACATTATTTTGGAGTTTGATGAATGGCAACCTCAAGTTTTGTATGCATTTTCTGATTTTTAGATTGTTTTCAGGTTGAAGTTGTGCTTTGTACGGCCTAATATGGATTCAAATAATAGAGTATCATATATGGATGCAAAGGTCTCTATTTATAATTTCCAATTATTTTTGTCTCATTGAATTTTATTGAGTTTTGTGGAAGATATGGTTATTTTGGCGAGGGCAGGTTTGAACACTGCCTAGGGTTTGCAGTTTTGGGAAAAATGCAATTACTTCAGTTTCAACCGTTGGATCTTCATAAAAATTGGAAGGGAAGTCTGTAATTATGTGATTTGAAATCTCACCAAAGGGATTGGATTCATTATTTTTTTTGTGGAATTTATTAATGACTGTTTTTTGCATTGAATTGTGGGTTGTTGTGAAAATGATTACATTGTGATCTAGAATGCACTTAATCATTGTTTGAGATGAATAATTTTATGAAAGTTGTGAAGTAAATGGAATGTTGAGTTGTGAATCCTCCTCTTTGCTCTGCATCATAGTGGTATCAGAGCCTGAAGATGCTCTGGGGAAGTTGTTTGTGGTTTGTGTGTGGTTGTTTGCAGGTTGAGGAAGGAACCTGATTGCCTAGTTGTGGCAAGGTGAAGTGGAAGCAAGGAGAGACTTGCTTGTGAAGATGGAATTTTTAAAGAGATGTTGGCAGGCCGAGGATTCACGAAGGAAGAAGGAAAGAGAGGAAAAGAAAATGAGAAAGAAGGAAAGACAAAAGGCAAGACAAATAGAGTTTGAGGAAGCCCTAGAAAAGATAAGCCAAAGGTTGGAAAGATTAAACAAAGAACACCAACTTCTTAAGGAAGCACAAAGGAGTTGGAATATACCAATTTCAAAGAGGTTAAGATGGCCTCTAAAGAAGATTATGAAGAAGCAAAGAAAACAAAAGAAGGCAAAAAATGAGATAGAGGTAAAGTTTGAATCTATTGTTCAAGTTGAGCAAGATAAGTTACAAGTTGAGATGCATGATATTTTGATTGTGCTTGAAGATGAACAAACTTCTTTGTTGGTTAATAAACATGTTGATGTTGAGATTAGTGATGTGGTTGTTGTTGGTAATCAACTAGTTGATGAAATTGTTGTTGATGAACAAGTTGAGAAGGTTTTTGATGTTATTGATAACCCTTGTATTGATACTCAAGTTGATGATGATGAAGTTGTTGATAACATTGATGTTGATATTCATGATCAAGTTGTTGTTGATGATAAGGTTGTTAATAAAGATGTTGCAGATCTATTTGCTAATGAGGTTTATGAAGGTTTGAAAGAGTATGATTCAGGTTATATATGTTACTCTAATGATGATAATGAAGATATAGATGATGCTATTGAGGTTTATACACAAGAAATAGAGTTTTGGAGCCTAGATGTTGAGAAGATGATGGAGAAGAGATGGTATAAGAAGAAGAGGAAGAAAAAACCATGGGTTAAGATGAAGATACAAGTGTTTTTTATTGCAGATGATAGTGAAGAATCATTTATTTTTTTAGGTTCTTTATTCTATGCTAACTCAGGGGACTTGAGTTTTTTCTTCAAGGGGTGTATGGTGCAGGAGCACCAAGTTACTTTCAAGCCTCCATGAGGCCATTTGTAAATAGTTGGTCTATTTTATGTATTGGGTATTATAATAAGGTTTATCAAGCCATTTTATAGGTGTTTGAGTCTTAGGAAGTAATATTTGAAGTCATTTGTCAAATAATGTTTAAAGTTGTTATATATTGTAAAAATTGTAAAAGTTGCTCAAGAAAATTGTCAAGCAACTTGTCAAAAGTGTCATTAAAGTGTTTTGTCAACAAACTAACTAAAAGGTGGTTGAAAATAGTTGGTTTTGGTTGTAAATGTATAAGTACACCCTCCAAAACTCGAATTGGAGAGGTTGGAGAGGTTGGAGACATTATTTTGGAGTTTGATGAATGGCAACCTCAAGTTTTGTATGCATTTTCTGATTTTTAGATTGTTTTCAGGTTGAAGTTGTGCTTTGTACGGCCTGATATGGATTCAAATAATAGAGTATCATATATGGATGCAAATTTCTCTATTTCTAGTTTCCAATTATTTTTGTCTCATTGAATTTTATTGAGTTTTGTGGAAGATATGGTTATTTTGGTGAGGGCAGGTTTGAACACTGCCTAGGGTTTGCAGTTTTGGGAAAAATGCAATTACTTTAGTTTCAACCGTTGGATCTTCATAAAAATTGGAAGGGTAGTCTGTAATTATGTGATTTGAAATCTCACCAAAGGGATTGGATTCATTATTTGTTTTGTGGAATTTATTAATGACTATTTTTTGCATTGAATTGTGGGTTGTTGTGAAAATGATTACATTGTGATCTAGAATGCACTTAATCATTGTTTGAGATGAATAATTTTATGAAAGTTGTGAAGTAAATGGAATGTTGAGTTGTGAATCCTCCTCTTTGCTTTGCATGGAAGGGAAGTCTGTAATTATGTGATTTGAAATCTCACCAAAGGGATTGGCTTCATTATTTGTTTTGTGGAATTTATTAATGACTATTTTTTGCATTGAATTGTGGGTTGTTGTGAAAATGATTACATTGTGATCTAGAATGCACTTAATCATTGTTTGAGATGAATAATTTTATGAAATTTGTGAAGTAAATGGAATGTTGAGTTGTGAATCCTCCTCTTTGCTCTGCATCACACAACAACAACAACAACAAGCCCTCATGGTGTAGCAACAACAAAAATCCCAATATCAAGCCCACATGGCACAATAACAACAATAGGCCCAACAAAAAGCCCTCATGGTGGAACAACAATATCAATCCTTAGTGGCACAACAACACCAAGTCTTACTAGCTGAGTAGTATGCCCAACATCAACAACAACAACAACAACAACAACCAAGTTCCTACTATAACCCTCAACAGAACATCATCAATACAAACACATTGGGAACATATACATCAACACCACAATCACCCTCATAGAATCCCACACCACTATACACCCCTTATAACACCTTATCATATCAAAATATTGCATATAACTCATTCGTCATTCCACCATATGTTCCTCCACCAAACCCGCCAGATGATCTAGCATCACAATTTAAGGTGTTATCACAAGAAATACATGATCTTTGAATGGGAAAGACAAAGAAGCCCCATACATAGAATCTATGTCCTTATCCATTTGATCAAAACATCTCAATGGTACCATTCGCTCCTAGATTTGAAATCCCCAAATTTGATAAATATAAAGGAAGATGAAGGCCTATGGACCATGTCAAAGAATTTAACATCATGTGTATGGAGTTTTCGTACAATGGTTCTTATTTAATGTGCTTCTTCCCTCAAAGTTTAATAGGTCCTGCCATGGATTGGTTTTCTCATCTACCTCTCAGCATCAAAACTTTCCAATAAATTACTGATAAATTCATTAATCACTTCTCCTTTAATCTTGACATGGACGTAAGTCTAAAAGAACTGTACACTCTCAAACAAAATAAAGGAGAATCTCTCACCAATTTCTTACAATGGTGGAGATGAAGAGCTAGTAAGAGAAAGTGGCCTCTTCCCGATGAACAAAAATTTGGAATTATCATAGAAAATCTAGACCTTGATCTATCTTTCAAATTGAAAATGTAGTGCATCACATCTTATGACAAGATTGTCCCTAGAGCCCTTAACATCGAGAGAACTCTAATCTCACATGGAATACTCAAGCTTCCAAAGATAATTGCCCATCAAACATTTCAAATGAGAAGCCTTGTGTCTAGGCTAGGAAAAATAATGTAACAAATGATAGTGTGGTAGATGCTAAGGTAGTCCTAAGTGCTCCTAGACCAAACAATAATCAAGTTTGTCAACACTTCCTGAGGACAAATAGATCAACAACATCGATATGCAACAAAGGCAAACCACCAACAATAAAAACTATCCCAAATGCAAGTACACACAATTATCTAAACCTATCAAAACCATCATGAAGAATTTGGTAGATTCAAAATATAATAACACTTCCAAGCTTTGAAAAATACCAAGAACCATAAGAGAAATTATTAGGGTACAATGAGAACAATCTCCATGACTTTAAAAAAATTAAAGGACATAAAATGAAAAACTGCATGAGACTCACGAATATCATCCAAGACCGTATAGAGAATAACACCATATCTGTTGAAGTAAAAACTGGGAATCAAGATCCTAAGATATATAAGAACCCTATGCCAGATCATAACAAAGTGAACAACAATGACAAAGCTAAGGATTACAAAAATATACAACATACCTATTTCAATGTCATTGCTTCCTACAATAATATTATCATTGTCATCACCATCAAAGGATATAGTGTAGAATTTTGATTCACCACATGGCATGGTAGAATTACTATCCAAGGAGTCCCCCCTCAATCTAGAGCACAACTTAATTTTCCCACATCCAATTCCTAGCAAGTACAATCTCCTAGATCAACTTAAGAAGGAACCCACACAAATATCAATCTTAGAGCTATTAAGGCTATCCCTCACACATAGGGAATTATTGAAGAAATATTTGTCTGAGTCATCTATCCCTAAGGATATTGACACTTAGCACTTTCAATCTATGGTAGGGCATATCACTAATCACCTACTCACATTTTTAGAACAAGACCTCCTATCACAACCATCCCATAACCATGCCTTACACCTTGAGGTTATCATTCATAAAAATAAGGTTAAAAGAGTCTTATTATATGGAGGTGTTGGTTTGAACATTTGTACCCTTTAGTTAGTCAAACATCTAGGATATTCAGAGGATACCATTGAGAAAGAAAATAGTACCACCATCAGAGCATATAATGACCAAGAATGGGTATCATAAGGTATCATTACACTTCCCATTCAAGTAGGGCCTCTCACTACAGAAACTACATGTCAAGTGCTAGATCTTGTTCTTACCTATAACATCCTCCTTGGCTGACCATGGATCCATTCCCTAAAATCTATAGCCTCGACCTATCATCAATGTGTGAATTCTCCTTTAAGGGCAGAGAAATTACTATCCATGGAGATATTGAGCCATTTTACTATTACAAGAATCTTGAGGCCAAGTTATATAAGATACCCCAAATAAACAAGAATGATGAAGGGCCTACACCATCCACCTCATTTCTTGACCCATCATCCCTTGCATCCACCTTAGAAACAAAAAATCAATTGTGCAAAGTATATCCGATATCAAAGCAGTGTTCCATGATAAGGATTGTGAGAACTGCAAGCTACTAAAGAATATATTTGTCTTAGGAGAGCTACCTCTTTCACCTTAGTCTCATGGGAAATCCACATATAGAACTAAAGAGCCTGAAACAATCAAGACAACAACTACTACCTTCACCAAGTGGGGGATCTAAAGCAAGAAGATATCAATGAGGAGGATGTCTCTAAACTCCTCTATCAAGATGAATGACCTATCCCTATTCTTCCCATGGAAGATGACAATAAAGGCTTGCAACTAATGAAGGGATGGGGATATAACAAGAATGATAAGCTAGGATAGAATGAAAATGGTTTTCTAGAACCCATTATTCTTGAGAAATGACTAAAGAATCTTGGTCTAGGTTGTACTACTAGTGCAAGGTCACCCTTATTGGAAAAGGTACTTCCACTAAATGGGTTGAGGCTTCCTCTCGATTACCTCTATCACATGATACAACCTTATATTACTCCCCCCTTGATGTTGCTAGCCTATTTGAGAATAACTCCCTCTTCACGATATTTGTTACATTGTTTCCTCCAAGCAACCAACCAATTGAAATACACATAGGATACCCACAACTCATTGATATGGACCAACAAGGACCACCAATTCTATATTTATTTAAAAATGATGAAGTAATCTAAGAATTCATGGGAATCCATGCCAACTTACCATGGGAAGATCAAAAAGTAGGTTTTGACATAGAGCTATACATAGGAGCATACCATGGGGAGATGATTGAATCCTTTAGTTGCAAAATTAATGCAATACAACTATCATGCAGATCCTTGAGTGAAAATAACATTATGGCACTCTCTAATCCTAAAATAGTTAAAAAAAGGATGCATCCAATGGTGAAAACCTCTCTGAGGTGCCCAAGGATGAGGGATTAAATCTCCCCCTGATTACAATGCATCTAGAGAAGTCAATAGTGCTAGCATAAAAGGCCACTCTAGTCAATGTGGGGATAGAAGAAGTTCCTAAGGTAACTTTCTATGCCAAATCCATGCTAGATGAAGAATAGAAGAACCTAGCAACATTCCTAAAAGAGAGAATTTCTACTTTTGCATGGTCATACTTAGATATTCTAGGCCTTGATCATGATGTCATTGTGCATCACTTAGCAGTCTATCCTGAAGCTAGGCCAATCAAGAAAAAATTAAGGAAGATGAATCCTCATATATCACTTTTGTTGAAGCTATAGTTACAAAAGCTTCTTGACGTTGGATTCATCTGATTGATAGACTATCTTGAGTGGGTTTCAAACTTGGTACCAGTCTCAAAACCCACTAGGGGCATTAGAATTTGCACTAATTTCAAAGACTTAAAGAAATCATGTCTGAAGGATGATTTCGCTCTTCCTAACATTGACCTCATTCTGGACTTAACAACTGGGCATGAAATATTTTCACCGATGGATGGTTTTTCAAGCTATAATCAAATCATGATTGCCAAGGAATATCAACACAAAAGTACATTCAGTTTTCCATGGCGAACCTATTGTTGGAATGTAATGCCATTTAGGTTAAAGAATACAAGAGAAACCTATCAAAGATCAATGGTCCTCATCTTTCATGACATAATCCACAAACTAGTTGAAAATTATGTGGATGATATTTTGGAAAAATCAAAGAAAATAAGTGAGCACATAGGAGTCTTAAGACCCATCTTTGATAGACTTGAAGAGTACAAGGTACGATTGAATCCAAAAAAGTGTGTCTTTCAGGTTACATCAGGGAACTTCTTGGCTTTATCATCTTTTAAAGAGGGATAGAAATTGATCTAGAAAAGATAAAATCCACCTTAGACATGGAACCACCACAAAAACCTGAAGCAGTTGAGAAGAATACAAGGAAGATTGCAGTCCATCAAACAATTCATAGTGCAACTATTAGAGAAGATCCACCCCTTTTTGCATCTTCTCCATAAAGAAATAAATTACAAGTGGGATGAGAAATGTGATAAATCTTTCTAGTAAATCAAAGAATATCTACTAATGCCTCCAATGCTCATGCCACTAATGCCAAAAAAACTATTGATACTATATATCTCAGCAACATCATCAAGACTAGGAGCTCTTCTGGCATAACATGATGAAAACAAAAAGGAAAGGGATGCCTATTACATCAACATAACCTTTGTGGGCTATGAAATAAAATATTCATCCATTGAGAAAGCATGCCTAGCAATATTTTTTGCTTCACAAAAATTCAAACATTACATTTTGTTCGATCAAATAAAGCTCATTACAAAGATCAACCCACTCAAATATCTATTATCTAAAGCAACCCTCACTAGGTGAATGGATAAATGGGTAATGATCTTAACTTAATTTGACATAGATTATGTGGAGAGCAAGGAAATCAAAGGATAGGTAATTTCATACCAACTGGAAGAGGCACCAATCTATGTAGAAAACCCCTTGATATTTGAGTTCCTCGATGAATCAGTGTTCCTTATCAATCTCACACCTCAGTGGAAGATGTACTTTGATGGATTGTTTACCCAACATGGATTAGGAGCGGGTATTATTTTCATCACTTCTAAAGGTGATTGCATTCCAAATTCATACAGTCTATCATTTCCCTGTACTAACATCATTGTTGAGTACAAAGCCCTAATCATAGGTTTAAGGATAGCAATTTAGTGGCACATACAAGAGATGGAAGTCTATGGAGACTTATATTTGGTTATCAACCAAGTCAATGATGACTATCAAAACAAGGATGAAAATATCACTCCTTACAAGAAGATGGTCAAGAATCTCAAAGATATTTTCATAGATATAATTTTTGAGAAGATTCCTAGTATGAACAACAAAGCAACAAACACCATGGCAATAATCAGATCATTGTTAGATATGCTAGACAACGTCCTCCAATGTGAATTCTTGGTAGAAAAACTTTTTTTACTGACTTTTTAAATCCTTGAATCTAAATTTGGGTGTGTCATTGTAGCTCTTGGATCCCTATTGTATCATGAAATATTCATCTACCTAAGTAGAGGAACCCTCCCATCCAATATCACCTCAAACCTTAAAAATACCTTTGTCAAAAAGGCATCCCGATTCGTAATCCTAGGTGATACTCTTTACTACCAAAGTACCAAATGAATATTACTACAATGTCTTAACCAAGAGGAAGCCTTAAATTATTTAACAAAATTTCATGATGGCATATGTAGTTCCCATTCTAGTGGTATCACTTTATCCAAGAAACTATTGAGGACAAGGTACTTTTGGCCAGCCATGGAAAGAGAATCTCATCAATCTATGTAGAAGTGTGTCTAGTGTCAACAACATGGATATATAATCCATGCCCCAGCTCAGGAATTGCAACCAATGATCACACCTTGGCCTTTCTCATAGTGGGGGCTTGACCTCATAGGAAAAATCACTCCAACTTCATCCAATGGCCACAAGTTTATCATAGCTTCCACTGAGTACTTTACCAAGTGGGTTGAATCCATTCCTATGACCTACATAATGGGGAAGAAAATTTCCATGTTTATCTTGAATTACCTAATCTATTGTTACGGTGTTCCTCTAACCTTTATCTCAAATAACGAAACACCCTTCAAGAACTAGGGTGTAAAAGAGCTATGTTAGATATTGAACATCCAACACTGATTCTCTACCATGTATTATCCCTAGGGTAATAGTCAAGATAGGGATACAAACAAGACCATTCTAAAAATCCTAAAGAAAATGGTCAATGAAGCTAGTTGTTACTAGCATCTATAGTTGATTCCTACTCTTTGGGCCTATTGAACTAGTATTCACACACTAATAGGTGCAACCTGTTTCTCCTTGGTCTATGGATCAGAATCCATTCTACCTATTGATATTGTTCTCTCATCATTATGGGTGTCACTATAGAACCTGATTGTTGATGAAGAATACAAAATATCTCAACTGAATGAGCTAGAATTCTTGGATGAGTGTCATCTCAGCACCCTTAATCACCTACAAGTATATCAAAACTGACTAAAATAGAGTTATAATAAGATCAAATTTTGATCTTTCCAAGTAGGGGAACTTGTCTTAAAACATAATTAGAAGAATCTACCAGATCAAGACAATAAAGGAAAGCTTGAGCCTAACTAGCTGGGTCCCTTTGTCATCACAACTAGCTATGAATTAGGAGCATACCAACTGTCAACACCTGAAGGAGAACCCTAGCAAGAGCCAAATAATAGCTTAAATCTCAAAAAAACTTATGCCTAGTCCTTAATGGTATAATTTGAAAATACAAAAAAATCAAAAAATAAACAAAATTAAAAAAAAAATGAGAAAAAGGATTGAAAAAGTAAAGAATTTTTTTTTTCTTCTAGTGAAAACCATTTCAGTGGTGCTTTGGGCAAGTACCTTGGTGAGAACCTGGAAAGAAGGCACCTCACATAAATAAACAACCTCCATTTATTCTTTGTCTCTTTATCTTTTATCCTACCATTGTTTGCATCACCATCAATCCATCACCTCATCATTTAACCTATTTTATTACATCACCCATCTACATCACTATCATAGCTTGATATTATGAAGTATCGTATCCCTTCTAGTACTACTTGGCATATTCCAAAGGTCAGTTTGTCCTACCTATATTGAGGTAGTCTACTATGCCATACTAGGGGCACTCCATTATGGATCACATCGAGTTATTGTATATCCCAAGATCATTAGAAATTGCAATTCAAAAATCCAAATTTTTTTTTGTAAAACTTCATCAAAAACCCAAAAAAATTTGCAAAATCCTATATAGCTAAAATCCAAAAAAGTTCAAAAATTATAAAATCAAAATACAAAACATCAAAAACACATCAAAATCCCTAAAAAGGTCAAAACATGAAAAATCCAAAAGTGGTATTGTCTTGAACTACGTCATCTCTAAGCTTGAACATAGACCAAACCATCATTGATGTGCCCCCGAGACACCCTAGGTCAATCCTTTAGGAGTCTATCATAATAAACTGACATTTCCATCAGCTATTCATTTCTCATCCTATTAATAAGTTGAGCCAGTCAAACTATGTGGTCTTTATGTGTATAACGCAGACAAGGCTTATCTTTGATTAGCCCTCAAGGCCCCTAGGATAGGTATCTAGGTTAGGTTCTTGGTCGAAACTCAAAAACCCATAAACGTCTACACAATAGAAAAATCCTAAAAATATCTAAATATCATAAAACAAAAAAAATTCAAATATCATAAAATCCCTAAACATTTGAAAACTTAGAAAATCCCAAAAAAATTTGAAAACATTCAAAATCCCTATACATCTTCAAATATCTTAGAGAAAATCCTAAATAGCCTCAAATAATTGAAAACCATAAACACTCACATAAAATTTCAAAAAGACCAAAAACAACCTCAAAACATTTGTAAAATACCAAAAACATTGAAATATTCCAAAAAATCCCAAAACAGCATCCCATCTCGCTTTCACCCACAATAAACCTTCACCAATAATAAATCAATCGCCATCTTCAACCTTTGTCAAAACTAATAGAAAACAAGTATAGCAAGTCGTAAAGTAAGAACCTAATTGTCAAAATCTAAAGTCTAAAAATCAAAGGTAAATGCGTTAGTGAAGTTTATATCAAAGGCTTATCATAAAGCTCATCATCATCCTAACATCAACCAACCTTTGATCAACATGTCCTAGGATCTATCCTTCTTGCGATGGACATCAGTATCAAACATCACCTTAGCTATATTAAAGTAGAAAGAGATATAGGCAACATTGACTATTTGTCTGTGATCTTTTCGTATGATTTATCTTAATGACCCATTCTTAGGACCTCTCGATGATGTCTATCAAAATTATTTAGAGAAAAAGGAATGGGGCATCAATCATTATCTTTCATTTGTTGTTCTTTAGGATACTCTTGTAAAATAATTGTTATCAATAGGGTTGCACTCATGTGCGAAAGAAAAGATTCTTTGCAATCCAATGTAACATTGGAAAATTTTCAGGTTGCGAGTGCCCTATATTGAAAGTTAGCATCTAGATTATAGTCCATCTTACTTTATAATTTTCTAATGATTAACTATAATTTGGATGGAAAAAGGGAAAAATTCTTGAATTGAATGCATAAACTAAAATTTAAACCTTGATGATGCACCTACATGATGATCAAACTTGCATAATGATTCACAATTACTCTCTAACAAACTATTTACATAGTTCATAATGGCATCACAAAAGTGTTTCTTAAGATGGATAAATAGTTTGATACTTCAAAAGGAAAAAAAAATCTCACAAGTTGAAGATCAAAATGAACAAAATGCACTACCTAAGACTTGTGTAGGATGTATCATAACGAATAAGATAAAAATTAAAGGTTTTGATAATTAAAACACAATAAGTTCATCAGATTATTCATAGAGATAATTTTCATTATTTTTGAAGAGACAAAATTATGGACTCTAAAAAAAAAAACAGGAAAATACTGCATGAAGATCTAAAAAGTAACCTATAGAAACTACTACATAATATTAACTGTGTAAAAATATTCGAATTACAAAATTAATTTCTTCTTTGTAGAAATGCAAAGGCAAAACTATCAAGAACTAAGGAAAAAGAATAATTTTTCCTAATATATACAAAGAAGGCATGCATAATGCACCCAAGAGGTGGAACTCCAAGCTAACTAAAAGTAAGAAAAATTAATACATGCTTC